>CABHPH010144793.1:4866-25230 GCA_902168325.1 Peromyscus nudipes
CTCTCTGTCTCTCTCTGTCTCTGTCTCTGTCTCTCTCTCTCTCTCTCTTAAAAAAGATGGATAGGAAACCAGGTGTGTTTTTTTTTTGTTTTTTTGTTTTTTTTTGTCAACTTGACCCAAACTAGAAACTCCTGGGAGGAGAGACTTCAGTTACAGAGATGCCTTCATCAGATTGGCCTGTGGGCATGTCTATGAGGACATTTTCTTGATTGATGATTGATATGCAAGGGCCTAGTCCACTAGGGGTGGTATCAACCCAGACAGGAGGTCCTGGATTGTATAAGAAAGCAGGCTGAGTGAGCTATGGAGAGCAGGCCAGTAGACAGCATTCCTCCATGGCCTCTGCTTCAGTTCCTGCCTCCAGGTTCCTGCCCTGAGTTCTCTCAGTGATGGATTGTGACCTGGAAGTTATAAGATAAAACACACCCTTTCTTCAGCTTGTTGGTTTTGGTCTATGTTTTATCACAACCATGGAAAGCAAATTCAGATACCAGGCTTTCCTGTTGGGTATCAGTGAGGACCAATGCAGCCTGATCGCTGCTGGCTGTCATCCTACAAAGTAGAGTGGAACTGGCCTTAGGCTTAAGCCAATGCTCTGAGCGGCAGAGTGGAGGGATAGAAAATTCCTGGGAATGTGAGAACATCCGTGGGTTGACCCAGGGTCTTGCTCAGCTTCTGGACTTTGTCTGATGCCGTTGACATCCTCGTTGATCACAACCAGGCACAGCTAGTTGTCTTGCCAACATCCTTCTTTCCTCTTATTAACCAAGCACCAATTTTGATTAGGATAGCTGCTGTGAGTGAGAGCCTGGTGTTCCTCAGGCCTTTTTTTTTTTTTTTTTTTTTTTTCCCTAATGAGTGGCCCAGCAAACAAATCTAAATAGGAATCCCTGAAGGACATTTCTAGAACATTGTGCTTTTCTGATAAGGGCTGTGTTTCATCTTCCTTCCGGGTGCCTGGGATGCGAGTGACTGGTACCAGTGACGTGAGGGAAAACAAAGAGAACAGCAAAAACCTGAGTTCTGAGCTGTGGAGGCAATGCTGGGGAGCCTTTGTCTCCTGGTATGGGAAGAAAAGAAATATGGGATTTGTTTATGCCAGCATCCCTGTCTTTAGTCTTTGTATAGAAAAGCTTTTCCTAGTCCAGAAGTTGAACCCTTTTATCAGTGTGGGCTTCAGCTGGTGTTGTGTATCTGGTGTTGAACAACAACTCACCCCCAAACTTAGTGACCGACAACTATGCTATTTGTTTTTAAATGTTTGCTATTTGGATGAGGCAGCTCAACTCTGTCCCAGCATGTTTGGGGCCTCAGATGGGAGAGCTCAAGTGGATGGAGGCAGAGCTACCCAAGCCGACCCGATTCAGATAAGCCGGCACTTTAGTGATTCAGCATGGCCTCTGTCTTCATCGGCATTGTGGGGTCTTGTCATGACATGGTGGCTCAGGACTCCAAGAGGGAAAAAAGCGGACGCCACCCTTCCTTTCCAGGCTTGTTCTCAGAACTGGTATTGGTCACTATTACCTTAATCTATCGGTCAGAGATACCCAGGATAAAAGGGCAGAGATGTCTTCTTTACAGGGGGAGCCAGTTATCACATTGGGTAGGATTTGTGGACACCACTCTTCAGTGTAGGTTAATCTGAGTTTGCACCGTATCTGCAAAGTGTTCCATGCTCAGACATGGGTCTTACACTGCCACATGCTTCATTATATTATTCATTACTTAACACACTTGAATACTTACCATTTTGCCATGGGACCTTTATAAGACTGGCAGAGGCTGGGCGGTGGTGGCGCACGCCTTTAATCCCAGCACTCGGGAGGCAGAGGCAGGTGGATCTCTGTGAGTTCAAGGCCAGCCTGGGCTACAGAGTGAGTTCCAGGAAAGGTGCAAAGCTACACAGGGAAACCCTGTCTCGAAAAAACAAAACAAAACAAAACAAACACCACCACCACCAACAACAACAAAAAGACTGGCAGAGAAGAAGTAGTATGTATTAAGGGGCCAGGATGGGGGCAGTGAGTGAAAACAGCCTTTTCATGAGGAAAGAGTAAACCCATCTAAGATTGAGAATGTCGGAGTGCATTAATAAAGAGGGAAGCTGTGGGCTGGTACCCGACCTCAGACATAATGGGGGACTTGGTGCCCATTCAAGACTTGAGGAATGTTTGCTGGTTACCAAGCACCAGCCAGGGGTTGTATGGCTGGAAACATGGCAATGCCTACCAACAGCCAGCTGCTGTTTGGCTGTGAATGTGGCATCCTCTGCTGCCAGCCAAGTCTGTGCAGGTGTGAACACGCCTAGGAGCCTTTTGCTGCCTCTGGTCCTTTACAGATTTCATATGGACACGGGGTCCCCGGAAGATGTGGCAGGGTTACTTCCACTGATAGGGATGCTGATAGACTGAAGACAGATGAGCTTAAGAGAAGATAGTTAAACAACTTTTAGTAGTCTTTAGTGTTTGTAGCGATCAAGAGAATATTTTGAGCAGCAGCCACATAGCCAAACAAGAAACCCAAACTAGAGTAAGCCAGTGATTGGTATGACTTTGTATTGAGGAAGAAGCCAAGTTCTAACCCAGGACCAAGTGAGAGGCTTCACAGATCCTCGAGAGAGATCTCATGCTGAGGCCAAGGGATGGTGGGAATTTGTTAAACAGGATTCTGAAACCTGGGAATCATGTGGTGGCCAGGAGAAAGAGAGGGCTGACAAGGGTTGGGACATGACCTGTGTTGGCCAGGAAATGGCTGATCTAGTGCCCTCTTGGAGGGGGACCTGAGCCAGAGTTTGGTTAAGGCTGATGCAAGTGTTATCACAAGATAGCCCTGAGGTGCCCTTATTATAATCTTTTAAATTAAAATTACACTTATTGATGTGTGTGTGTGTGTGTGTGTGTATGTGCGTGCACATGCCATGACACGTGTGGAGATCAGAGGACGGCTTGTAGGAATTGGTTCTCTCTTAGCACGTGAGTCTTGGAAATCAAACTCAGGTCATCATTCTTCTTGGCAAGTGCTTTTACCTGCGGAACCATCTTGATGGCCCTTAGACATCGTTTATACATTTATTTAATGACGGAGTGGGGGGGCACTTGTGTGCCATGGCATGCAGGTGGGTGTTAGAGGAGAGTCTGTGGGAGTCAGTTCTCCTTCCACCATGTGGGTCCCAGGGATTGAACTCAGGTCATCAGCCTTGGCAGCAGATGCCTTTATCTACTGAGCCATCTCTCCAGCCCCTAAGGTAGTCTGTGACAGAGTTGGGAGGACCCTCAAAGAAGACCCTGTTGTTTGCTCTTAAAGTTCTATAGAGCCACCCTGGAGTTCATATTTGTGCCCACTGATTGTGAAAATGGCTCCCTTTCTGCAGCCAGGCCCCAGGCAGGAGATTTTTTTTTCTGCCTGTGGTTTAGAGCAGATGGTAGGTATCTGGCAATTTCTCCTAGTCCACTTGCTATTAAACAACACCAAAAGAAACTAACTTATTTATTGGCCAAGGAAGGGAGTCTATGTATGGTATCAATGCTTTCTTTCACATTTAAGCCAGAAATTCTGGGCTGATCCACAACATCACTTTTCAATTTAGTTTTTGTTTGTTTATTTACCTACTTTTGAGACACAGTCTTGCTATGTAGCTCATACTGGCCTTGAATTTGAGACTCTCCTGCTGTCATGCCCCAAGTGCTGTGATTACAGGCAGGTGCCTGCCCATAACTCTACTTCCTTTTTTAAAACAGTAATTTTTTAGCCCCTCCCACACCAAAGGGAGCAAGCAGGGAACCAGAGCTATGGACATATACATGGGAAGGTCCTGGCTGAGGTCCTCCTGGCTGGATGAACATGCTGGCATGGGTGTGTGGACAAAGTTCCCCAGAGCCCCTGGGATGAAGGGCGTGGTCTGTGCCACTCAGAGATAGATATCTTGACAGCAGCCAAGCCCCAGGTATTTTTGCTAGTTGTGCATTCAGTCAGACTAGTAGACTGAAGCCAAAAGGGAAGAGACAGTTGCTGGTGTTCATGTCCTAAGGAAGATCGTGTGCAGTTCTGGGACACAGGGAAGCCTAGGGAAGGTCAGAAGAGGGAGGGAAGGAGGCAGACAGACAGACAGGTAGAGACAGAGAGACAGAGAGAGAGACAGAGAGACAGAGAGAGAGACAAAGACACACACACACAGAGACAGAGAGAGACAGAGAGAGACAGAGAGAGAGACAAAGAGAGAGACAGAGAGAGAGAGAGACAGACAGACACACAGACAGACAGAGACAGAGACAGAGAGACAGAGAGAGAGACAGACAGAGAGAGAGAGAGACAGACAGACAGACACAGAGAGAGAGAGAGACAGACAGAGACAGACAGACAGAGACAGAGACAGACAGAGACAAACATTTTTTCTAGAAAGGTAGTCTGGGGCCAGCATTGCACTACTGCAGAAGGAGAAATGTGGACGGGAAATGGATCTGTTCTCTTCAAAAGCACCAGCCTAGCTGACTATCTTTTTCCATCACAGATGCATTCCTTGGACCCATTCCTTTTCCCCAGGCTCAAAATATTCTTCTGCTGGAATTCAGCTACCTTCAGTTGGATGTTAAAGATTTATTTTTGTTATTTATAATTGTCCGTGTGTGTGTGTGTGTGTGTGTGTGTGTGTGTGTGTGTGTGTGTGCCTACGTGTGGGTTTGCAGGTGTGGAAATCAGAGGTATAAGATGCCCTGGAGGCTGGAGTCATGGTCAGCTGGAAGACATCCAGTGTTGTTGCTGGGAACCGAACTTGGGTCCTGCGCAAGAATTCTTCCCTGCAGAATCCTCTCTAGTCCCTAGATTGGATTTTAAATTTATAGCTCTCCAACTGCCATGCTCAGGAATGGAGATGCCCATAAGATAAACATAATACAGTCTCTTGCCTCAAGAAAGGCTGCCATCTACCTGCTAAGAAATGTACATTATTCTTTTCACATCAAAACGTGGCCAGATGCAGTTAGACACAGCACACGATGTTTGCATGCATTTTGAAGAACCATCTTTGAAGCGCTCAGAACACAGGGTCAGTCTCTTTTTAGCCAGGGTGTGCATTGTCAGGCTCACGTGACTAAAGTAAGCCGAGAGCAGGGCTTTGTGGGGGATTTTCCACAGACCACCAGGGCAGTGTCAGATCAAAAGTCGCTTTAGTGGGAGTTGTTGGGGAAATGACTTTTATTATCGATGGCATTCTGAACCGATCCAGTCCAGTCCAGTCCAGTGTATTAGTTGCCAATAGCTCAGGTCTCTACCCTCTGAGGCAGGAATTCTCTGATGTGTGCAGTTTGCCTTTTGACTGGTATGATAAGCTTGATTTTTTTTTTTTTTTTTGTCAGAACCCAGCCAGGTATAGTAGCTCACATCTAGAATCCCAAGCACTTAGGAAGCTGAGACAGGAGAATTGCCATGAGTTCCAGGCCAGCCTGAGCTACAGCGTGAAAAGAGGAATTTCAGAATCCTTTGTCTGACCACGGGCCTCACTTTTGTGAGTTCACTTCTGTGCACTCTGACTCTGAGACCATCACCTGAGTGGCTGACCAGGGGCTCATTAATTCAGACCCCTTGACACCTCCCTGATGTTGAATATGCTAATTGCAGGTACCCTACAACCCAGCCCCAGGTACCTTTGTCCCCTTTTGCTTTTGAGCTGAGCCCTTGGGGAAATGGCTTTGTCACATTGCTCATTTCCATTTTTCATTGCTTTCCATTATTTCCACGGTAGACACTGAGGCAGACTGAAAAACGCACATGACTACTTTTAACCCAACCTGGCAAAATCCAGAAGGAAAGACGATGTAAGCATAAATTTTACTGAGATCCATACAATATTCACTGCCCCCCCCCCACCAGCGACATTTATTTATTTTGAAAACCAGAGTCCTTGGGAATCTCTTTTAAAAAAAAATCTCTAAAAACAAAACAGGAAAACAAAAAGACTGCCACCATTCTCAAGCATGTGATGTGGAAAGGAAGCGAAAACAATCACCTGCTCTGACAGACCCTATACCTTGTTCAACGCCAGAATGACTTGGCTGTAAACATGACGGTACCCGGCAGATGGTTCTCAGGAGACCTGAATTAAGCAGCAACAATAAACAAACTGAAACGGTTTGATGGGCGAGCCGCAAGAGAGAGGAAGAGAGACTGGGAAGTTGGGGTGTAATGAAACCCTAGAAAACAGGGCCGAGCCAGCCCTGGGAGGGATGCCCGGTTGTTCCGCATGTTTAAGTTTCTCTTTTGTTGTCGTGGGGGACCATGCAAGGGTAGCACGGGATGCTGACACGCAGGGAGGGAGCAGAGGTGCTGCTGTGAGGGCGAGGTGGTGTGCTCGCGAACCTGGGTGTGGCGATAGGGAAACGGCTCTGGAATTAAAGTGGGGACCCCACGTTACAAACCACAGCGGCAACTGGTGTGGCTGTAACCCTGACCCTGGGGAGGTGGGAACAGGAAGATCCCTAGACCTTGATGGCCAGCCATCTTCGCCTACTTCGTGAGCTCTAGGCCAATGAGAAACTGTACTTCAAAAACCAAGATGGAGGCTGGGGAGATGGATGAGCAGATGAAAGTGCTTGCCATTCAAATCCGATGACCTGAGGTTGCATCCCCAGAACCCACCCGAGAGATAGACACAATCCTGCAGGTATGTGTGATCGCTGTTCACCTTCAGGAAGTGGGAGGGTACACTGTCAATCAACGAGAGTTAGTCAAAAACATGGCGGAAAGGGGAGGACCAACATTCTACACTGTCCCTTAACCTACACAAACACGCTGTAGTAATTTGCACCATCTCTCCCCCTTCCCCCAATCAAAAACAAATGAGGAGGGGCAATGCTCCTGAGGAAGGACACCTGAGATTGGCTTCTGGCTTCTCTACACACTGGCCCCTGCACACATCAACACACATTCACATGCAGGAAAAGCTGAGTGTCCCACTGGCATGGCTTCATGGGTCTTCTGGGAGAAAATGGACATGTAGAAAATGACCCTGGATGCAGCAGTTGGGGTGACGTGAAGAAAAGCCATGAACGCCACACCACACTTGCCATGACCCGACACGTCAGCCCAGAGCCCTGACCGTCTTCTCTGACGCCATCAGGCACACAAGTGGCCACTGGCCCATGTTTCTCAGCACGTTTAGCTGCACTAACCCTGAGCATTTCACATATCTAATTCTCCACTTCACAAATAATCCTAGTCTAATAAATTAAGGTGAATGTCCTAGAGGATTTCCAGAGAAATAGAAATAATGTGTGTGTAAAGAGAAGGTAGGAAGAGCTGGAGAGGTAGCTCCATCAGGAAAATGCTTGTCTTGTAAGTAAGAGGGTACAAGTTTGATCCTGGAGACAGGTAAATGGGCATCACTGGTCAGCCAGCCAACCCTCCTTGGTAAATTCTAGACCTTGTCTCAGAAAAAAAAAAGAAAGGAAGAAAGAAAGAAAAGAAAAGTAAAGAAAAATAGTGGATGGCACCTGGCTCCCCTGGTCTCCACACACTCAGGCATACATGTGTACCTATGTGCATATGACCATCGTGTGTGTGTGTGTGTGTGTGTGTGTGTGTGTGTGTGTGTGTGTGTTTGCATGCCTGTACATGTGTGTTGCATGCTCATATGCACAAATGGAGTCAGTAGAGATTTTTGATTTTTTGTTTACTGTTTATTTTAAAGAATTAGATGATGTGAGTATGAAGGCATCTTGAATTCAGTATTTGTGGGATAAGGTTGAGACTCAAGAAAAAGTTGAGGTTTGAGGATAAACGTCTGCTGACAGGATCCCTTCTTGGTGTGGACTGAGCAGGGAGGATCAGTGTTCACTTCATCAAGGCTTGGGACGGACTGTGTGAAGCTCACCTACATTAATTTAGGTTCATCTGCTTTGGTCCAAGTCTACCGACTTCAATATATTCCTTATCCATGAAGATCTTCAGGGAAACACCTAGAATATTGTTTGACCGAGTAGAGGGGTGCTATGCTCAGCCAAGTGGGCACATTAAATTAACCATGACATGCCCATTGGTCAGTTTCAGTCAGATGGTAAAGGGGATGGCCAGCTCTCAGGCACATTCTGGTGTTGAGGGATGCTGAGGGCCAAGCCACTTACTTTAGGGTGATGTGGAAGGAAGCAAGGTGGATATTTTGTTTGCTTTTTAGCTTCTGTTTTCTCTGGAGAAGCTTGGGCTGAGGTCATGGGTCTTTTTGAGTCTTAAGTGTTTCCAGAGGCCCCGAAGAACACAATACCTCCTCCCAGGTCCCAGCACATAAGCACAAGCTTTAAGAAGAAACAAAATCTCTTAAAATACTGCTGGTTCCCCTTTATGCTTTTATTTAATTTTTCCCTTAAATGACATGAATAGCAGTATAAGCCATGTGTGATTTCCAAAGGCAGTCACCTGGACAGCGTGGAGAGGCAGGGAGTGCTAATATCCAGCTCTGTGGCCCTGCTTCCCTGTAATCCACCCCTGCACACTGGCTGCCCTGCATTCCCAGAGACAGCACAAGAGGACCCAGCTATTTCCAGAAAGGTTTAAGTGAGAGCCAATAAGGAACTTTATTACCAAGCCTGTGAAACACCAGAGGGGATTCTCTGTTGAGTTACTTTGGGTTTTGGACTTTATTGAAAAACAAATACACCAGGGTCAAGTTTTCATAGAAACAGCACATGTAAGATGGAGTGAGTCTCAGAGAGTTATGTAGATATTCAAAAAACAGTGGTTTTAAATGCTTCAACAATTTATTTTTTCTCCTTTTTTTTTTTAAAGTTCTTGTTTGTTTCTTGAGACAGGGGCTGGCTATATAGCCCAGGCTGGCCTCAAACTCGTGGCCATCCTCCTGCTTTACCCCTCCCGAGGGCTGAGATTACGAACCTGTGCCGCTGTAGCCAGCTCAAGCCTTGCCCTGATTCTCCACTTGGTTCTGTAAGGTGCAGTGTGTCTTGCTTTTTGCAATAGTGCTCTGCAGGAAGCGACAAGAACTTGAAACCTGTTATCACAAATAAGCAGAAGACAGAGCGCTAAGCTAGGGCTCCCACCAGGCTGAAAGTCAGGCGACGTAAGGGACAACTTCTAGAAGCGGAAAAGCAAGATGTGGAGAACTCTCAGTCCTGCTTAGCCAAAAAGGAGCTGGTCTTGCCCTAAAATGATAGGCCCATCCTGCCTCAGGATAGGAGTGGTAGCCCCAAGCACACCCTTCCAGACCAAATAGCCCAGACCGCTTCCTATATGTATCTTATCATGGAGGAAAATGTTCTTGTTTGATGTGAAATATCCCCTACAAGTTCCCGTATTTGAACACTTAGTCCCCAGCTGGTGGCTTTGTTTGCGAAGGTTGTGGGACTTTGAGAAAGTGGAAACTTGCTGGAGAAGTCTATCACTGAAGGGGGCTTTGAGGTCTCAGAGTCGGGATCCACATCCTGTCTGCTCTCCGCTTCCTGTCTGGATACAATGTGACCAGCTGCCTCATGCTTTGTTCCTACTCCTTCTCCACCATGATAGACGGTGTCCCCTCAGACTATGAGCCGAAAGAAACTCTTCCTATCTTAAATTGCTGACTGTCAGGCATTTGGTCATAACACTAAGCAACATAACTGATACAGAAACAAACCCTAGTATTCAGGTATACAGCTGATTGGACTGAACAGATGTGCGGAGGTCAGGTATGCGTGTCCTTCCCTAGGGACATCAGAGGACTCTGAGATGCTTGATGGAATTGGCCTGTGTTCCTTGAATGAACGGAAACCCAGCCCAATCAAACATCTTCTCTTTCAATTTAGTGCTAAGGAACTTGGACGCTTAACTGAACTTAGTACCACCGAAAAATGGTAAAGGACGAGCCCGGGGCTCCGTGAGCCTGCTGTGTGTGTGTGTGTGTGTGTGTGTGTGTGTGTGTGTGTCACTCCTGTCATTGCTGGGACCAGGCGCCTGACAGAAACCACGTCAGGAAGGAAGGACTTCTGTGAGCTCCTGGTTTCAGAAGTTCCAGCTTACCGTGGTCTGGAGACAGTGGGAGGAGCTAAGCAGTTCATGTCATGGGGCCCAGGACACAGAAAGAAGAGGGAGCATAGGAGGAGGCCAAGGCAACACACATCCCCCAAGGGCACAGCCTCACTGACCTTCCTCCACCTCTCGGAGAGATTGAGGAATGAGTCCTTCCAAGAGGTCAGAACACTCATGATGTAATTCTTTCTGGAAACATCTCTACAGACACCCCCAAGTATGCACTTTACTGTTTCCCAAGCTCTTCAAGTTGACACGATTATTCATAGTACTATGTATCTCAGAATCAGGGTATAAAGTTGAAGGAGCAACTTTCTATGACACCCCACTTTCCCCACGGATCTTTGTGATAACTCCTGATCACTCAGGGTGAACTGAATGCCCTTCTCTGCCTGCTTGGCTAACCTGGCAGATCAGTTACACTACAACTAGCTTTAATAGCATTTGACTCAAATTCTGTCATGATGCAGTATGGTACCAGGGAGGTAGGGTGATGAGAATCCTGTGTAAATAGACTCCAGAGTCAGTTGCTGGATTCAGGTGAACTCTGAGGTGGAGTACAGATGTTCAGTTTCCATAACACATACCAAATAATGATGCCTTTAACAAGCAAGGCCAGGGTCCATTTCTCATTCACAGAGCAATGTGGCTCTAAGTAGTTCAAGGCCAACAAGGCAACCTTATAATTTGAAGGATCTAGCCTTTACCTTCCACAGGGTATTGTTTTTATTTCCATGTTTCATGATGGCTTACCATGATACCCATGCTCAACCGGAAGGAAGGGAGGGAGAAGGAAGAAGCAGGGGACATGGGAGGGAGGCTGTTCACATACTAGCTAAATCCCCCCACTAGAACTTAGTCACATGACAATACTCACATGTTGTACCCAACAGCTACAAAGATGTTTAGGAAGCATAATTTGTATTAGTTTTCTATTGCTGTGTAATACATCAACAAAGACTTTTATTATGTCATAGTTTCTGGAGGTCCTGAGTACTGGCAGGGTTAGTTGGGTCCTTGGCTAAGAGTGTCTTCAAGTAGAAAACCAAGCACTAATCATTTCTGTCACCTCATCTGAAGCTCTCTGGTTGGAGGCAGGATCAGTTCTCTGTGGTGGTTAGGACTGAAGTTCCACTTTTTCAGACTGTCAGCTAGAATCCATTTTCAGCTTCTAGATGCTGGTGCTGATGCTGCCACTTGGCATTTTCTTTTCAAGGTCAACAGGAATACCTCTATGCCATGGACTCTTTCTTCATCAATAGCCCAATCCTTTTAAAGAGCTCACATTTTTAGGCTGGGTCTACCCAAAGTCATCTCTCTTTTGATTGACTCAAAGTCAACTTATTTGAGACCTCAATTACATCTATAAAATCACCTTTAATGTTGTCATATAATGCAACCTAATCAAGGGTTTTGTTCATAGGTCTCACTTATGTTCAAGGGAAGGGAATCTACAGGGCTTGAACAGCAGATGACAGCAGTCCTGGACACCATCTTAGAATTCTGCCTTCTACATAATTTTCATTGTATGGCTGCATACATGATCAATAGCAGTCAATACACTTCTGATTTCTACAGCTGTTAGACTAGAGAAGAATCAAATACAAGATATTGAGGTCATGTGGTGATCGCTGCCCCCAATAACTTTCTAGTCATGCCATCTTGTCAAGCTGTTGAATTTCCCTTTTTTAGCTTTTCCCACAAACAGGGATACTAACAGTACCTCATGGATGGCTTTCTTATGAGCCTTAAGTTAGATCATAATCACATGTTGCAAATATTAAAAGCTCACAAAACATTGGCAATATCTCCTTTTTCCTCAGGGCTGAAACACAGAAACAGAACACTAGAAAAATTCAAGATCCATTCAACAATGTAGCCATACCTTTAATGACTCATGAGTGAAAGGGGCCTGTTGAAGTCTTCCCAGTTTTGACTTTTTAAAGACACGGGGCAGGATAAACAGCAACCTGAAGAACATTTCCAGACTCTCAAACTCATCATTTTATAACCAATGACATCATTTGGTAGAGATGCAGTAGGTGATGTCACATTCTTCAGAGAGCTCCTGCTGAAGCAAAAGCTCTAGAATTTGATGTGCAGTTTCGCAGAGGAAGTAGACTTGCATATTTTCAATAGGCTTGAAAGTTACTCATGCCCAGTATGGCTGTGAAGCATGTTTGTGTTGGTGTGTATGTTTGTGTATGTGTATGCATACGATTATCTTCGTGTTCGTGTGTGTGTGTGTGTGTGTGTGTGTGTGTGTGTGTGTATGCATGTGGAAATAGTGCGTGATGTGCCTGCACATGGAATTAGCCACACTTTGATTAAACTTTCCTACATGTAAAAGGCACAATAGTTTTGAAAGCCATTGGAAGGAAGAAAACAGTGAAGTTATCACGTTACTTGACTCAATGAGCTCTGAAATTTAGAAGCTAACTCCGAGCCATTAGCGTGTGGTTTTGCTTTTTTAATAGGGAAACATTCCACATCAGTGTAGCGAGGCTCGTGTTAGGGTTGTTTAACACTTTCCCCTGCTTCTGAGCTTGCTCACACGTAGTGCGTCTTGAATCATGCACAATACGAACAATTATTTCAGACATCTCAGAAATGAAGTGCTACCAGCTTCATTGTGTTCCTCTGCTCTGGCGAGTAATGAAAGACATACTCTAAATGTGAAACAAAAGAAGATTGTGAATATTATTAAAAAAGCAGCCCAGCCAGCTAGAGTTAAACCGTCGGGATAAGATATTAACTTGAACCACATGTGAAGTGCAGCTGTTTCTGTTGCGGCTTTCATCAGGCTCAAGTGGAAAGATTGGTGGGTTTTAATATGTGGTTTCCAGCCAAGCCAATAGGAATCTGGGGAAAATGTGTGTGAAATCAGGCCTCTGCCAGGGGGGTCCTGGGCTCTGCGCTGGCTTTTCTTTCTCTTAACGTAAACAAAGGTAACTCAATGCTCCGGGCAAGGCCTGCTCCTTCCAGAGGCGTAGCCCAAGGACTCTGGAGTGACCAGCTGGTCTGTGGCACTTTAGGGGGCTTCATACTCTGTCCAAAATGCAAAGAGCAAATGGTGGCAAGGGGTGGGAAGAAGGTAGCCACATCTTCACAAACTTCTGTTCTGCTTTTTCCTCTCAGGAATATCTAGAATGTATCCAGCTCATAAGAATCCCAGGCTTCAACTCTATGAAAACACTCAGTGCTTATTGGGTTCGAACTTCTGAGAATTTAAATTCGCCTAGAAGTGTGGGGAGATGTTCAGTGCTGAACATACATGTACAGATGTGTGAGAATTGGAGAAATCCTCGAAAGAACATGAGATGTGTGCAGAAATCGTGATTAATTACTTCTTTGTAAAGACAAAATTAGTTAACTGGCTTCAAGGCAGGCCTGACTGTTGCCATGGTTTTTCGAGCCCATTCCTGAAGGCTGCAGCTATCATTTCTGGATTGATGACTGAGTGACAATGTGCCCCCAAGCACCCCACGGCCTTGCTTCAGCTCCCGAGACAAGGAACAGGAGTATATTTATGGGCCCACAAACTCAGAAATGGAGGCAGGAAAATGAAAATGACTGAAATGCCCTCATTGACCTTAGGAAAGCCGTTGAACACTCGAGCTTGTATTCACTGATTCATGTGTTCAACATTTATTAGACAGCTCCAAGATTCGAGCGATTTTGCAAAGTGCTCTTGGGGACCCAGTGATGTGTAAGGGGGAGAGGATCTGACATTTATTGAGCACATACTAGTTGCCAGGCACCGTGTGGGCCCTGTGATTACATTTTCTCATTTCATTTCCTAAACCTGGAAAGGGAGAAATTAGAAGACAAGATCTTTTCTCTCAAGAGCCATCCAGTCTAGGATTAAGTAATAGATAAAAGGAATAGCCAGACACCCATGAAATAAGATAATTATAATCACGTGCCAAAAGAGAAGTTTTAATGGGAACTAAGAGACTGGAGTGAATTCTTGGAGAACAGAAGGAAGTTTATTGGAGAATGCCACATTTGAACTGGATATTGTAGGTTGTGCTGGGTTTATATTTACAAAGCGAAACAAGAGACAAATGGCTATTCCTGGGAAGGGGGGCGGGTGCAGGGGGCTGAGGAGAAGGGAAACAGTCCTTGCATCACTTATAATCAAATTTTCTCTTGTTATGGCTTCTTGGGTCCAGTGCCAAGTGAGGTGAGTGGTTTTAAAATACATGCTTTAAGCCCTCTACACACCCGATGTGTGGAGACACTGGCCATCAGAGACCTGCTCAGGCTAGGAGCAGTCAAGGGGTCTCTTTTCAGAGCATCAGATGTGGAACCCGGAAAAGGGAACAGTACCGTTTAGTGCTTGATCAGGACAGGGCTATGCTGCTGTGAGGGAGAGATCAGTCTGGCTTGATTACATGGTAGGTGAGGGCGTGGGTATATGGTGGTGGAGAAAAGGATATGGGTAGTCCAGCCTGACAGGGGCAGAGAGCCAAGGACATGTGCTTGGACTGGACTGGACATAGGGTTTGGTGGCAATAGAGTTGAAGAAAAAGATTTAGGTAAGCTTGTCCTAGAAGTTGAATTTGAGCTGGTAGGCAGGGCTCTACTCCCTGAGGAAATAGTGACCTGAATGCTACATCACCCTGTTCTAGCCTTTGTTAAATCTGAGTAGAGAGTAGGTGCCCCTTTCTTTAATTTTTAAGATTATTTCATGAATGAGTTTCATTATAAGATTTTCACATACAAATACACACCTGTGCATGTTTATATGTGAATTTACCTTTCTACTGTAATCTCACTCCTGATGGAATATCAGGTCATAGTGCCTGAGGTGAAGCAATCAAGCTATAAGGCACCTTGCGTGAGGGAGGCTAAAAGCACGTTGGACAGACGGTTCCTATCCTCAGGCAGTTCTCAGACCTGTGATGTACTGTTGAGAGGGTAGGAACATATATGATGGGCCAGGTATCCATCCACCCAGTGGGAGGCCTGAGATGTCATATTGGTTTCCTGAGGCCCACATAACGAAGTACCATAATCTGGATGCCTTGAGACAACAGAAAGTAGTTTTGGAGACTAGAAATCCCAAAGGAAGGTGTAGGCAGGCCTATGCTCTCTCTAAAACTCTAGAAGATTCCCTTCCCTTAGCTAGTCTCTGGAAGATGACAGCAGATTTCAGTAACCTTAGCATATGCCTTTCTCCTCTGTATCCTTATATGCCTTTCTCCATATATGGACAATTGTCTTTGGATTTAAGACCAATCTCAAGCCAGTATAGCCTCAACATAGTTATTATAGAGACCTTATTCACGGTAAGGCCACATTCAAAGGCATTAGTGGGTTAACACTTCAGTGTATCTTTCTGGAGAGACCCTGCAATCTACAACCCGTGTCTACATGCAGGCTAGCTGGAAGAAACAAGGGAGGACCCTACGGGCTGGGACAAACATAAGGTCTCGGCGATGACAGGACTTGAGCTCTTTCTCCTGGATAGATGGCACTTGATGAAGGGGTGGTGGGCTAGATTCCAAGGTGGGTGCATGGGAAGAATTACAAGGCTGGAGTCACAGAATTTGGCATGTATGAGGCTCATCAGAGGATGGGGAGGACGCCAACCTTCCAGGGACAGAGGGCTCTCCCAGGGAGTGATGGGGATGGAGACTAGAGAGGCTGGGGCCAGACTGGGGAGCCAGCCAAGCATCCTAGGAAACTGGATGACTAGGCTTGGACTGTGTTTCTCAGATATCCTCAAAACTTAGTTCAACAGTCCCAGCAGCTTTCAGAAGGCAAAGACAGCTGTGTAGAGAAGGCCCAATGCTCCAATATGCCTCTGAAGTGTGTATCAGCACATCTTGCCGCAGCTTTCTGGCCACCCAGTGTGGTGGGTGCTTATATAAGTCAAGCCGGAAGAAGCTCTGCACATTAAAGCAAGGACAGCTGGAAATTTATTGAAGATATCATCAGTGAGACTGGACAGTTCTTCTCTTTGGGTAGCACTTTTTCGGTCTGTGAACAGCAATGGCTCTGCCTGTGACATGTGGCAGTCCCTGGACTATATAATAAAATGGTGTAACTTATATTTGAATAGAGTTAAACTCAACCTGCCTGATTGTCTCTTGGCATCTCTGTGATGGTGGGTAGAGTAGCATTTTATCTCATTTTGATAGAAGAGGATGTGAGCTCAGAGATGGGTCCCTGATGTGCCACAGTGCTGGTTAATGGGGAGGTCAGACTTGAACTGAGTACCCCAGACTCTTAGTTCAGTATTTCTGATCCCCCCAATAATGCCTCCTTTATAATCACACTTCTGGTTTACTCATTCAGCCATCCGTCAGCCATCCATACACCCATCCCTCTGATAAGCAAACCTTTATTAAGGGTTCATGATGTGGTCAGTACTCTCCTAGGCCCTATAGCTACATGGATAATTAAGAGGGGGCATTTGCAATTCAAGGAGTTCACCATACTGGTCCAGTCTGAGGTTTTCTACACAGTGGAAGGGGTGGAGACTAGAATCCAGGAGGTTGAGTGTCCTCATTCACCCGCCACGAGATCAAGGTTCCACTGGTGAATGTTCTTGAGCCAAGGTTTCCTACACCCACTTATAACAGGGAGCTGCTATGAAAGGCACATTTGCGCCTGTACCTACTGTCAGCAACACAACATTAAGTACAGAGAGAGGGTAGTCAAGATAGAAGCTTGGAATGTGAGTCAGCCACTGTTATTTAAATCACAGGTACTGCAAATAACTCCTAGGCCATCATCTATCAGATGAGCATTATCCGTTTACAAAGCCTTGTGATGTGCGATGGCACTCAGGCAGACCTTAGACACTACCACCTCTTAGAGGTGACCCGCATGGTTGCCTGTCTCCAACCTCACAGAGTTTCGGTGGAAGAGGATGTGTGTGCGATGCCAGGGCCTCCTTCTGAAATGTGAGCTCCTTCCCAACATGGCAGTGAATAGCCTGAAGTACAAGATGTACCAGAACCCTTGGTAACAGGCTTCCCTTTGCATGAATCTTAGATGCTAGCTAGCCTTTGAAAGCAGAGGACATGGTTTTCCTGGTCCCCTATTTTTTCTAAGATTTTCATGTAACCTTCTTTATAGAAACCAGCAAGGTGGGCAACCAAATGAAGCAGAACAAGGCAAGTCCCTGGCTGATTCCATCATTTCAGCTGCTTTTCGACTGGGCATGCTCAGTTCCACAGGCACAGCCTGTTATGCTGGCTTCTCTCGTCTTGTTTATTTTTATTTATTTATTTATTTTCTTTAAGCCACTGGGTCCGATTCAGGATCCACACGTGGAGAGATCCTCAACATGTCCTGATAGTCCAGGCAACACTCGATGTTATCCGGATCTTTCTTGCTTTGGGGAATCCAGGTTGAATTTGCCAGATTCAGGGGCCACGTCTGTTCTCGTTCAGCCTGGGGTTGTGGGGGTGTAGAACGAAGCTGCTTCGATCACAGCAAATGTTTGAACCTAGTTCATTCTGCCAGGCTTACCTGAACTCCAGGTTCTCGACCCACTAAGATCGTAGCTCACACACAGCAGGACTCATGGGCTAGCAGGAAAACCGATCCTGGAACATGCAGAAGCCTGAAGGATATTTAGATGATTGTCGTAAAATATGGTTCTCTACCCAATTGTACTGCTAGAGTTGGAGTGTTATGAGTGTAAAAATAAAATTTAGGGTGGTGAACAGTTAAAGTGTAAGAACCATAAGCAACAGAAGTGGGAATTATTTATTCTCGCCAATGCTGGCGCTGGGTCTGGAGTTTTCGTTCCGTCTCATACATCTAGACGCTGCCACTGGGATACAGGCGTTCTTTCCTGCACTGGAGCCAATGGAGCTGTTGGAAACACCCTGTAAATCTCATCTTCTGTACCGTGACCTTCAGCCCCTGGGGGGCAGGTTTCCCTTTATGAGCATCTTGGAAACCCTGGTAGAGAAGACTCGCAGCAATACCCAAGGCTTCAGCATCCTGTATCTCTGCCAGGTGAATGGAGAGAAAGGGCCACTCAGGCCTGAGCGCTTCATAGGAGAGGGGCTGAGTTCCCCTAGCCAGAAATCCTGCTCACATTCCAGCCACCAGAGAACAGCAGTGCTCTGCACGAAGTCACTGTGCTCCTATGGGGTGACATGTAATTCCTCCTGCACTTAACTAGTCTTAGTCTGGGCAAGACACAGTCTCCCTTTTGCCTGCGCAAACGAGCTTTATAGGATAAAGCTGGGGGCAGAAACAGGCTGTCTTTGGAGGAGGGTGCCTCGCATTTTATTGGCTATCAGGTTGATTCCTTCTGATTCTATTTTTCAATGTTATGCAAGGTGGGCCTTGAGAAATTCTTATGCTAATTTGAAACAGGAGTCGAACAGTGCCGTTTTGTGTGTGTGTGTGTGTGTGTGTGTGTGTGTGGTGAGGCCCAGTCTGTGTGATTGTGGTGGGCACCTGGTCTATAAAACCACACCAGGCTGAGACCAGAGGGCTGCTAGGCATTGTCGGGGCTTATGGCATTGGCCTGCCTTGTTCCCAGACAAGCCATGTCTTAGATGGGGCCTAGGAAGAGAATGTGACAGGGAAACATCACAAACAGATCTGCCGCACAAATGCCAGCCCTGGGGACGAGGAGCAGAGCTGAAAGAGTTGAGGTGGACCTTTGAAAAAATTCCACACTGCATTATGAACTTTGAGGTGCAGCTCCGCCACCCCCTTGCTTATGACATCTCCCAAGGGTCACATGGCAGGGCAGCCTCTTGATTCAGAGCTTTTGGTATGTATGAGATTGTTGAGCTATTTATTTTGGTGGTGAATGCTTTTACGGCAGTGATTCTCAACCCATGGGTCGTGACCCCTTTGGGGTTCGAACGGCCCTTTCTTGGGGGGTCGCATATCAGATATTTACATTGTGATTCATAACAGTAGCAAAATTATGAAGTAGCAACAAAAATAATTTTATGGTTGGAGGTCACCACAACACGAGGAACTGTATTAAAGGGTCGCAGCATCAGGAAGGTTCAGAACCACTGTTTTAAGGTATTGCTTGTAAAGTTCCAAATTCCTTAAGAGAATTTTTGAGAATCTAAATGCCTTAAGGTTCCCCTGGAAGGTTCTTGTTCATCTCCCTGACTTTCAGCAGACAGGGGCAGGAAAAATTAAGCCTGTACTACAAGCTTGTGAAATGCTCACTGCTGTCCCCCATAGCTGTTGGCCTGACCTATTGGTACTGGCTTTTTGCCTTTACAAGGCTAAAAGGACACTGTGGAGAGTGGCCCAGGGCATGGTGGAAAGAGCATCCCTCTTTACATTATGCCTTTGGGCAGAGTGGATAACTGAAAACGAAACGCTCTCTGCTCCAATGTCACATGGGTCTGGGCAGGCTCCTTCTCAAGAACGGGTCTTCGAGTGGTTGCCCACATGTCTCTGGTGTCTTTACTTGGCTACTAGGACCAGCTTGTCTGTCAGAGGTGACCTTCCTGCCTTGAAGCCCCATGGCCAAGGGAGGTTTCATAGAGTATTACAGACAGCAGATCTAGATTGCTACACTAGTCCTGGAAAACCCTCTCCCCGCTTAGGAATTCACTCTGTGGTCTTGACTATTAAAATCAAGTATTCTGGTACCTTCTACATCAAGTATGTGAGGGAGTGCATACCCATTGCCAGATCTGCTGGGTTCTGAGGTAGAGTACTCCTCACTGCCCCGAACTCCCGGGGACTGAATTTGCAGCTCCTCACGAGAGCGCAGTGTGGCTGACAGATGGCTCCACTTCTGACTATCCATTCTGCTCATATTTTGGCTAATGAGGTAATAGCTGCAGTGAGACAGGCAGGGGGTAACACAAGTGAGTAGAGAGGACAGAGCTTGCCTCTGAGGCTCTGCCCTGGCCCCGGGTGCACTCGGAACCCTTTCGTGGGATCTCCACTCACTATTCAACAACAATATGCTCTCAGCCACCTACAGATTGGTTAGGTGAAGATACATTCTGTTTTCTCACGTGGAGCAAGTAGACTCACTGCAGGGTTAGCAAGAAAATAATTCAATAAAATAAAGTATAAATAACAAGCAAGGCTTTGGAGATGGCCCAGTTGGTAAGACGCTTGCTGAACATGTTTGAGGACTTGAGTACAGTCCCCCAGGACACATGTAAGAAAGCAGCACACTGTGGTATGTACCTGTAATTCTCCTCTTGGGGAAGCAGAGACAGGAAGACTCTTGGGTCCTTCTGGACAGCCTACCTAGCTGAATCAATGAGCTCCAGGCTTACTGAGAGAACATGACTGAGAAAAAATAAGGTGGAAGGTGGTAGAGGAAGGTGCCTCTGGCCTGCATACACACACACACACACACACACACACACACACACACACACACACACA
>CABHPH010144793.1:25240-37679 GCA_902168325.1 Peromyscus nudipes
ACACACACACACACACACACACACACACACACACACACACACACACATTCATTCTCTCAGTTCTGTTCCTCTAGAGAACCATGACTAATACAGAAAGGGACCAGGGTCCACTGTTTCTAACTCCTTGCTACTAGGTGTCCTTCCTAAGAGTTCCATCACCTCCAGTTACCATGAACTGGTAGCCATGTCTGTAATGCACAGCTCTTTCTGGAACTTTCAATATCCAAACCACAGCACCCACTTAAGTGTTTCAAGAAGTCAAGTCCGGGTTAGATTTCTGTCTTGGCTCTTTGAAACCCAGCAACACACTGTTACTGATTTTTTCAGAAAGTAGTTTTCACTTTCCACTAATGGGAGCTTCTCTAAGGGATGGAGGGGAACTTTTGTGGCAAGAGGCCTACAAGACAGCTGTCAATCCCTCAAGACTCTGGCGGATGCTCATTGCACTTAGAATAGATTGCTCAATTAGTATGACCGTTCTACTAATTCAGAAAGGACAGGTAGTAATGAAAAATGTCCCTTGTTAGGAGTTAGAAGCTGCCTCCTTGGTCCTCATGATGACCCTGTGCAGGAGGTCCCTATGATTACCCCATTTTATAGACAGGAAAACCAAGACCTGGAGAAGTGAAGGCTAGCCTTTGAACACTGGCATACCTATTTCTCAGGGAGACTTTTTTTTTTGAGCTTGTCTCTTGCTTTAGCTCCTCTGTAGAAATTTCTCCTTTTCCATGTGGAAAGAAGTTGACAGTGGAGAAGATGATATTCACCGTTTAGGAAAAAAACAACAACCAATCAAATGAAGAGACAGCAACATACGATACTTGAGTATTGGCAGACGGGTCTTGAGGGTGGAAGTTGGAAGAGAGAAAAGGTCTTCCTTGAGACCACTCACTGTTTTATCCTAGGCATGAAGAGGGATTAAGGGGCCCTCTGAATTTTAGGACTACGCTTTGTGATCCCTGCCCTGGGCCAGGGAAGGAAGCTCAAAGTCTCCCTGTCATCCATCCCTTTCTGTCATTCGTCATGGAGACCAGCACACACTTGGTTGAATTCTTTCAGCCACTGAGCCAGAAAATTGGAAACAACTTTGGCTCCCTGTTCAATCAGTTGGATAATCAGTGATCGTCGAGCTCACCCCCAAATTGTGGCCACCAGGCCGTTTGAAAGCCAGTGGGGAATGTGTTATGTGCAGGCTTTTGGAGGCTCTGAATGGGCAAGCAAACAGGAAAGATGATTATTACAGCCGAGGTGCTCGGAGGCTGAAGTGTTAGGAGGGCGGAACCCAAAGGGACAGCTCGCGTTCCCCAGTGAGACGGTAGGAAAATGAATAGAAACCATTTTAAGTGAGAACGTCTAGAGAGACCACTCCAAAAGGGGTCCAGCCTGGCATGGTTGTGATGCCTAGGAGAGACACAGAGGTTACTGATGGGGAGGAGGGAGTTTGGAAAAAGGATGATAGAGAAACACCTGAACGTTAGGTCAAAGTAAGAACCTATTACAGAGATGTGGGGTGAGATCAAGGAGAAGAGAGTTCTTGGCAGAGATCACTTCTGTAATTTATCCCAGACCCTTTAATTCCCAACCACAACCCCGAGGAGGAGATTATCACCTCCCCCAGCCAGCACAATTGACTGGTATGGAGGTTGTTAACTTGAGAAAATCACCAGAGATAGTATTGGGCAACTTCAAAAGTCCACTGTCTTTTTCAATGAGCGTGTTGTGAAAGGGCTTATGAACACTAATAGCAGCTGAAGATCTAGCTGCAGGTGGCTGTCTAATTCCAATCAAAATAATCTCCCCCCAGTCTTAGTGGATAAAGCAGGGCAGGATTAAAAAGGGACCAAGAGTGATTTTTGGCACAGGAACCAAGTCTGTTGTGGAAGGAAGGCTATTGGTGTTGGCAGTGTGTAGTTAGGTTTCCTCCCAGCAACAAATTCTCCTCTCCCCTTGATGGCCTGGGAGGTCACACACGTGCCTCTGTGTCCTTTGGACGCAGCTGCACACACCATGTGGTATTCGCTTTAGTTAACAGTACAGTGGGGAGAGGAGAGATTGTTAGTGTTTGAAAAATCAGAATATTATAAAATCAGATGCTGCTCCACTCCCTAGACGTTTCCATGCTGATGTGAAAATATACTGTTTGAGGGTGACAGACTTAGCATCTTTGGGCATCTTTCTTTCCAGGAGTTTGTGATTAATGGTTAGTGTCTTACCAGTTCCTGAGTCTGTGCTAACTTGAGTATGGCTTCAGGAGTCAAAGATGACCAAATGTGGGGGTAAACGAAAGTGAACTGCAGGACTTTCTGGAACAGTGGTTCTCATGTGGGTCATGACCCCTTTGGGGGTCACATATCTGCTATCCTGTGTATCAGATATGCACATTACAGTTCACAACAGTAGCAAAATTACAGTTCTAAAGTAGCAACAAAATAATTGTATGGTTGGGGGTCACCACAACATGAGGAACTGTATTAAAGGGTCGCAGCACTAGGAAGGTTGAGAACCACCATAGAACCTTCACCATGCAAATCAGTTTTGAATCACCTAAAAAGTTATATAGATTTGTTTTTCTCTGAAATAAAATATAAAAGTTTGCACACTCTCTGACTCTGACTTAGCTGTCCAGTTGCATCCTGGGAAGCGCTTCTCTCTCAAAGGCAGGAATGATCCAGGGTATGAAGTGGGTTGAGCAGAGCTTCCAAGCAGCTGTTTCCTCAAAGCCTAGGGTCCCTGGCCTTCCTGCCAAGATGCCAGCCTACCCCTGCAGGAGGAGGCTAGACAGGGGACCACTCAGTCTTTGGTAGTACAGGGCACTGGGGTATGCTGAGTCTGGGCCAGTAGGTAGCTGGAATGGTGATAGAATATGGACCTGCCTACTATTTGTGCTCAGGAGGACCTAGGCTCAGGGATTCCCCCAAGAATGCATTCTTCCTGGGCTTTGGGGGCCAAAGCCTGATCCCAGGTGGGACTACTCAAAAACATTCCCAAGTGCCTCCATATTTACAGCTTTCCATAGACGCAAGCAGATTTCTGCAGCCGAAATTAGTGACATGAAGTCATTTGAGCAAATTTGTGGGACTTTCCTCAGGGACATGTGAGCAGGGAAGTAATTCTGGGGCAAGAAAGTCCCTGGAAATAGTTGTTTTTCTGAAAAGTCATATCTTCTTATTTTTCCCTTTAAAAAGTGGGAGCAATTTTCAGTACCCTTGAGTCCAGCCACCTCTATAAATCGGCAAGGAATCCTCCCTGGCTGGGCCAATTCTCATCGAGTCCATCATTTTATTCATCTTCTCTTGGTCCCTAAGAGGGCTTGAACTGTGGAATTTTCTGAGTCTCTGAAGGCCCCCACAGTTTCTATCTAAATTGTGTTATCTTACTGGATTGCTCCACCACCGCCCCTTACAGTATTGCTAAGAGGGAAAAAAAATAAAAATAAAAATCCTACAACAACCCAGAGCCCCTTCTTATTCCTCTCAGGCTTCACGGGTGTACCCAGAGGATTCTGGGAAGGCTGGAACCTAAAAACCCCTCCAGACATGCTTTTTTGGAAGACAATTTAGAAATGGAGCTTAGGAAGGGTTTTGCTGCACCCCGATCATGCCAGCAGATTCTCTTTCGGTAATTAAAGACGGAAACCGACCTCCCAAGAACTGAAGTTAGCAGCTGCATCAGGTCAGAGGACCCCAGGAAGGGATCGGAGTTGTTTATATGTCTCCTAGTATCTCTTTCCTAATAAAACCCAGTGGTCTGTCTTAGGCATGTCACCCCACCACACTAGCCCGGTCTGTTGGTTATTTATTTATGTAAGATGTTTAGCCTGTTTGGAAATTAAACACTTTCTTAGATTTCATCTCCTCAGGCCGATGGCAGACCCTCTGGGGGTGATCCTAAGAGGGTACAATGATAAAAGCCTTCACAGGGTAGCGCAATGGGAAAAAGCCAGGATGAATTAGCTTGCTGTGACATGGCTAACATCATCACATTTATATATGTTTCATTAAGCAGGGGCTTGACAGCTTTATGAGGAAACAGTGGGGTTTGCGATGGAGGAAGGCCCTGTAACCCTGCCAAAGCTGATCCCGGCCTGTGCCATGCGTGCTCTTTAATAGAATAATATTTGTGCAGTGAAAATGTCATTTTAAATGACTGGTTTGATAATCCTTTAAGCTTTTAAATGATCTGCAAAGTCTGGAAATTCTACCCCCGTGTTTAAAATTGACGGGAACATTAATGAACGCAAACATAAAAGGATGGTGCCCAGCTTTGTTTCCTGAGTCAGACATCCAAGGCTGGAGGTTTTTTTTCCCTTTTGTCTCCTGCACCCTGACACACGGCCATGAAGCAGCTGTAGCAAGTCTTCACTGCAGGAAGGTTTGGGGAGGGAGAGTTCAGCCCCTGGTGGGGCCTGGAGTTCCTGCTAGCTTGAAGTTCCTTCACGCAGAGTAGGAAAAGCACCCCCACCGGGAGGGCGCTTGCAGAAGGGAAGCCTCTCTGGGCAGAGCAATTAACAGAGGGCAAGGCTCTCTCCAGCTAGTGCATCCTGAGCCAGTGTCCCACCTGGTGAGCCCCGAGGAGGAGGAGGACGGAGTTAGACTCTCACTGCAGCCCACACACCCTTCACTCACCCTCTGCATCCCTGGTGGATAAAAGCTTTCCATTTTCCCATGTGAGTGATGCTGCTGCAGGCTTCTCTCTCCCGGGAACTGCTCCCTTTTTTCAGTGCCTATCGATAGGTGAGGAATGCTGGCATAGAGATTGTTTTCTTGTGAATTGGACAACATAGTACAGGGGTTGCCCAGGGGGCAAATCCAGCTCACTGCCTCTTTTGTACAAATAAGGCTTTATTAGAACGGAATTACGCCTATTGGTTTATTGTTTATGACTGCTTTTGGGGGATAGTGTTGGAACTGAATTGTTGTAACAGAGACTGGACTATTTGGCTCATAATACAGATGATACATATATCATTTGCCATCTAGCTTTTTTACAGAGCCTGCAGACCCCTGCCTCAGAACATTGATCTAAAAGAGGTAGTATGATCCTTGTCTTGAGTTCGGGTCTGCGAGCTCCTGTGAATCTCCGGGCAAGTCACTTAGTATCTCTGTGCTTTGTTTTCTTCTTAAGTAAAATCAGGATATTTCTGACTTGCCCATTCAGTGCACATGTCGAGAGGACTGAATGACATAAGGAAATGCAGTACACTTGAGTTATAATACATCAGAGGCTGGCCATCATGTGGCCCTGGAACCTGGCCAAAGTTCTTTGACTTCCTTAGGGCTGTTTCCTCATCTGTGAAACAGGCCTCAGATCACAGGATCAGTGCTTCTGGAACGTTAATGTGTACATCAGTGCCTGGTGGGTGGGGGTTGGGGAAGTGGGCAGGGGTGGTGGTGTGTGGGGAGGTGGTCTTGGTAAGGTTATGGTGTTGGAAGGTTCAAGGTTGGGGCTGTAATTCTGCATTTCAATTTCTCTTTTTTTACATTTAGTTATCTATTTGTGCATGGGCACAGAAGTCGTGATGTATGTGTGGGTGTTCAGTGCACAACTTATGTGAGTCTGGTTTTCTCCATCCACCACATGAGTCCTGGAGATCAACTCAGACTGTCATGCTTGTTGGCAAATGTCTTTATCCTCTGTTTATTGGAACATAGTTACGCCCATGGGTTTATTGTCCATGGCTGCTTTTTGGGGACAGTGTTGGAGCTGAATTGCTGTAACAGAGACCGGACTGTTTGGCTCCTAATATATGTATCACTTGCCATCTTGTCTTTTACGGAGCCATCTTGCCAGACCCAAGTCTGCATTTCTAAGAAATTCCTAGAGATGCGGATTTCCCTGGACCAGCTTATGACAGGTCAGGGGTCTCCAGGGAGACCATACTCAATAGGATGCAGGAGAAGTCCTCAAAGCAATTGGCTTTCTCTCTGGAAGAGGCTGGTAAGCTCATCCTCTGCAGGGTGCCCAGCAGCCTGGAGGCCCAGGGAAGGGCCACTGCTTCCCTTGCAATCCAGTTAACTGTGGCGGAATTTCATTTCTCTCCACACAAGTCAGCCTTGGCTCTGTTTAGGTCTTCAAGAGATGGCATGTGACCTATCCACAGTGCAGAGGGAAATGGCTTTCCTTGAAATCCACGTATTTAAGGGTTAATCTCCGGGCTGGGGATGTGGTTCCGTCTTACAGTACTTGTGTAGCAAGGCCTTGGGTCGATCCACAAATTGGGTATGGTGGTACATGTCTATATCCCCAGCTTGGGAGTGGAAAGCAGAAAGATTTGTAGTTTAAAGTCATTCTTGGCTACACAATTTAAGGCCAGCCTGGATGAACTGACACCCTGTCTCAAAGCAAAACAAAACAAACAAAAACAAAAACCCCACAAAACATCAAAACCTAAAAAAGATGGTTGATCTTAAAAAAACAAAACAAAACAAAACAAAAAACAAAACAAAACACTCGTAGAAGCATCCAGAATAATGCTTGACCATAATATCTGTGCACCCAGTAGCCCAGTTCTATTGACACATGAAATTAACCATCCTAACTAGACACCCCACTATGAATTGCAAAGAGTTTGATGGTTTTGCTGACATTGAAATATGTGAGCTGTCTTGCCGATGTTCTTATGTATGTGTGTCCTCATGTGTGGTGGGTGCACATGTGTGCCAATGTGTGTCCACATGTGTGCGGAAGCCAGAGCTTGACATTGAGCATCTTCCTGGATTGCTCTTCAGCTTCATATATTGAAGTAGCATCTTTCACTTCAACCTGAAGCCGGCTGATTTGGCCAGTCTAGCTAGCTAGCTTGCCGCAAGAGGGCCACCACACCTGCCCAGCTGTGTGATGAATGCCTGAATGCCTTATCCACTGAATCATCTCTAGACAAGTTACTTTTCCAAGGCACCCTTCCCACCATACTCCCGGCAGAGGCATCTCACACCGGCCTTAGCTCACAGCCTAATCTTGCATCTGGTGGGTTGAGATGGGTATTTTTTTTACTTTTAGCAAAGGCTGTTACCACACCCTTCTTTAACAGTCAGGTGGCTTGAGGAAGCAGCCCGTGGCAGGCTGGATCCTCCTTGGCTGGCCTGTGTCGATCTGCATGCGGCTTACCCTGGGAATGATGGAGCAGATGGAGGGGGCCTCACCCCCCAAACTCTAGTTAGTCACACCTTGCCTGGGAGCATGCAGAATTTTAATCCTTTTTGCCCTGCAGGGAAACATTTCCTGGGCTCCAAATGGCTACTAAAGAATTCTCTCTGGCTTTTGTTCCAACCACGTTTTCCACAGATGAGGGGAGCCTTCTGGCTGTTTGTCCTAATTGTTACCCTAAGCCACTTAGTAGTGTGACAGGTGAGACGGTAGGGAGCTGGGGTCCGTGGCAGCAGGGGATAATTGTCACTGGTTAAAAAGAAAAGAATGAAAGAGATTTGTGAACAGTTGCATGTCAGGCCAGGGTGCTAGGTTAGACCCCCGATACACAGAAAGTAGCCTGGGTTGTGATAGAAACATGTTTTTAGACTTGGATAGACCTGGGCATCATATCAGCTCCCAGGCATCCTCTGACCAGATCTTGAATGTCACCTGACTTTCTGTCATGAAGAAATCAGCCCGAATACAGCCATCAGTATTCAGTCAACATATAGGCTGGGAGAACTGTCCACACAACAGATTTTCATAAAGGAAAATGAAGCCGATCCAGCCGCTGGTTTAACTGAGTCGCTCTTCCATTCCCTGCCCCCCCCCCACTCTGATTTTAATATACGGAGCCTGTGACAAGGTCTTGTCCCTGTCCCACTTTCCGTACCCAGATAAGATCAGCCCTATGATGGGTTGATGAGATTGTTGAAGATCAGAGTCGATGGTATGGCCACAGCTTTTGGTAAACACTCAGCAACCTGGAGATTGTCTTACATCCCAGGTGAACTTGACCAGGCAGAGAGAAGTGGTTGTGGCTCCCCTGCACAGCCAGGGACCTTAAGGTACTTTAAAAGCATACCTAAAACCTAGTCTGCTAAGAGAAAGCCCGACCCACGTTGTTTAAAGCTAACTGGGCTCCTGGGCCTTGTTTGGGGATGGCAGTGCTTTTAGTTGAACCTTGGTCCTTGGGTATGCCGGGCAAGTACTCTAACCCTGAGGTGTGCCACCAGCCGCCGAAGCCTTCATTTAACTCTTACCTTTTCGCCAGCAGAGTCTCTGTAATGGCAGATCTTGACTAGCACGGTTTGAATGTGGTCCCTAAAATTCAAGTACTGGAGACCCGATATAATGGTATTGAGATTTAAGGACCCAGCAAAAGGAGGCCCTGCCCTCAGGATCCATGTTGTAACTGAGGGAGTGGGTTAGTTGTGCAAAAGAGTATTTCCTTAAAAAGCGAAGTTGGCCCTCTCCCACACCGGTTCTCTTCTTCTCCTTCCTCCATGGCCTGATGACGTAGTGTGAGGGTCTTTTCCTGATACAGCTGCCATGCTCTTGGACTCCTCAGTCCCTAGAACTACAAGCCAAATTTATCTTTGGCTCAAATATTGTGGTGTAGCCGCAGAAAGCATTGTGAGCATGCCTTGCTGTTGATTTTCTATGGGCCCTTATAATGATTCCTTTGTTTTCCGTGTCTAGTCTCTCTCTCCTCAGGATCTTCCTCCACTACACCCCTAACATCCAACGATTTCTCCTTTCTATTTACCTAGCTTTATTGGTCTTTCCTTTTCCGTTTGGTCCATTGTAAGGCCCCCCCTGAGGCCAACAGTTTTCAATCCAATCATGCCTGAGTCTCCCAAGGGAAGAAGAAATCCAGCCTTAAAGCCCCAAGCCCTAAAATTCCGGGCCAGCTGCTCAGGATGGACCCTCACACACCTGTGTGGTCAAACCTCCCCAGGTGATTCTAATTTGTGGTCCTCTTAAGCCTCTGCTAGAGGCTTTCCTGTGTCCAGCTGCAAAACCAGGAGCTCAGCAGCTTTTCAGAGTGTCGCTTTCTCACCTGCAGAGTGGAGAGTCCCACCCTCCATGCCAGCCTAGTGCAACTTATGCCGGATGCTGACGCTAACACCTCTCTTCCCCATTCAACAGGGGACAAGCGGCTACCTCTCTGTGATCCTGTTTTGTCTGTCACTCACTTATGTGGGTGCTGGTCTTCTCCAGTAGACTGTAGACAGGAAAAAACTGTGGCTTGTTTAACTTTGTACCTCCCATAATACTTCATGCACAGTAAATCCTCTATGGATTGGATTGACGTTCAGTTGTTTCGTGGGCCCCACGTGGTCGAGAACAGCACTGAGAGCATAGTAAACACTTAATAAACATTTCTTGGTCGATTGATCAGTGTTTCTGCTTCATAGAAAGGAAGTAGGAGGTCAGAGAAAGATTCCTTAGCCTGTTCTGACTGGATGTTTGTGACTTTACTGAGTGATAGCCTTTAGTATGGATGACTGCAAAAGCCTGCAAAAAATAATACGTGTACACACGCTCGTACACATGCATGCACACATACACACAGGAACTGATCAGATGCTTCGATGAGCCTATCTAGTGCTACCCAGTGAAAATGGAAATGGTGAATGAGAAGGCATTGCATTTAGTCATGCTCAGTGTAATAAGATTTAACACGGGGCGGGAGGGGGGAGAACGGGGGAATCGTTCAATGTAAAGTTGAATTATATTGTAAAATAAAATAAATTCAAAAAAAAAGATTTAACACAAGGGTATTCTGGAAGGGACCATTGACATGTGGCTTATCACAAATGGGCTGGGAACAAATGAATTGGAAACAAAGCTACCAAGCCCTCATCTCACAGCTTCCATCTACCTGCTAGAGAATATTGGTCATGCCCGACAACCAGTTTGAATTTCAGTTTTTCATTTGGAAATAAAGCTTGAAATTCAATCAGTAGATCTTATGTCCTATAGTATGTACTAAAAAAAACCCACCACTGATTTCTCAAAATATTAATGGTGTTAATAAATGTTCAGGATCAACACACAGAAATTCTAAGGAACATACAAAAATTTTTTGGAGGGCAAATACTGCTTACTCTACATTGCCATAGGCTTTTCCAGGAGTTTATAGAGGCGTTAGTTTTGGATGTCTACTGTGACTTCCCAAAGGGCTGCGCAATGGTTTCTCCAAAGTCATTTGGCTATGAAACATGCCCTCCTCTCCGAGGCTTATTAGGAATCTGAGCATCAAGCACAAAGGTAGTGGCAGTGGCTAATTCTGAGGGTCACCTGCTCTTTTGCTGGGGTAACATCACCCCAGGCCGCTCTGTCTGTTATGTTCTTATGTAGGTCAGGTTCCTGGGCTAGGGGTACATCCAGTCTTATCTATCCTTCATTAATCCCAGGAAGTTTCCCACCTTGCTCTGTCCCATAGTGGTATCTCATAGTTTTGAAGCTATTCATGCCACAGGGTGAACAGAGAAAGAACTTTGTTATTAAGGCCAGAGTTCGAATCCTAGTATCCAGATAAGGACCAGATTCTCTAAGTCAAATATATGCCTGCAGTACATGGGTAGCGTTGTATGCACATCTGTGGTTTGTATTGTGCAATTTCCCTCTGGAGCCCATTCCAGCCACACTCTGGGGGCAGCAGTAGGAAGATGCTCAACCTAAACCTATCAGGGCATCACATCTTCCTGATCATAGCAGTTGCCATGTTTTCTAATCAGGATCAAGGAATATAACTTTGTTATGTTAGTCTTGAGCATGGATCAACCATCTTAAAACTGTGAGGGGGTCACTTTTCTGATAATGGAATCAACGCAGTAAAATGTAGACTCATTGGACGGAGTTTAGCAGTCATCTTTGACAAGAAGGTGACCTTGGAAATGGAAACAGAAAACGTGGGTCCCTGATTCCACAGAATATGATTCCACTTTGGGACTATTTGTTGTCATTTAAAGATGAGAAGCAATTAATTATGTTCTATTGTATTTAGTCACTTCGATTTTGTTGTTATTATTCATAGGTGAACCTACTCCTAACTCACAGTGCGAGTTACTTTTTCTCTTTTACTTGCCTCTCCCTTTTAGTACTGAGTATTGAACCTAGGGCCTTGCACATAGGAGGCAGATGTTCTATACTAAGCTAAATTTATACCCTCAGCTGGCTTTTTACTTTTTATTTTTGAGACAAGTTCTTACTAAGTTGCCACTCTTTGGCCCAGGCTGGTCTTGAATTTGGAGTCCTGGTGCCTCAGTTTCCCTAGCTGGTATTCCAGGCTTGAGACACCACACCAACTTTGTCTGTTTGCCTTTCGCCATAAGAGTTTTAGCTGGCATCCTTCTAGGATTATGTGATGGGCCCAATCATGCCCTCCTAAGTTCATATATTGAACTCACAACCTCCAGCTGCCCTTACTTGGAGATGAAGTAATTATATTAAGTTAGAGTTGGTCCCAACACCCAATATAACTAAGATCTCAGAAGAAAAAAAGAATATGGATGTTCTGTGTACACTACTCATAGAGGAAAGGGAAGAAAGGATGGGTGGGCTTTGTATTAGACTTGCTGTGACCAATTGCCTGGCAATAGGTACTTAAGGGAAGAGGGTTTTTTGATTTGATTTGTTGTTACTGTGTGTGTGTGTGTGTGTGTGTGTGTGTGTGTGTGTGTGTGAGCATGCTGTGGAATGTGTGTAGAGTTCAAAGGCAGCTTCCAGACGCCTGCTCTATCCATCCTTCCACCATGTTGTCCTAGTGTTAGGGTTGCGTCTTCCCCTGATGAGCCAACTCACCCGCCAGGAAGGTTTATTCTGCCTTACAGTTCCATAGATTCCGTTACGCTGGGGAAAAGGTGCAGTCAGGAACATGAGGCAGCTGGTCGCATCGCTACCGTAACCAAGAAACAGAGCGCAAATAGGAAATAAGGCTAGTCTGTGGAACTTAAGCCCACCCACTGTGACCCACTTCCTCTACCAAGGCTCCTCGTCATGAAGGTTCTACAACTTTCCAAGGCAGCCACATCAGCTGGAGACAAAATATTCAAGCACACAGGCCTATAGGGTAACGCTTTATGTTCGAACCAAAGCTGTCCTCTTCCAGCTGAGAAGAGGGGCCTCAGGATTAAGCCTTGGACTCCAGACTCTACAAGTAGACTAGCACAGACTGAAGTTCTGGGTTGTAGCTCAGGACCCTACACCGCGGTGACTTCCTTCTCTTCAAGTTCTTAATCATCCCATCAGGAAGCCCTCCACCGAGCAATGTGTTCAGGTTTCCTAACAAGATCCTTGAAGGCCCCGCAGCACCTGACTCAGGACTATTATGCACATTAGGACACTCAATAAATGCTTATTGATTAATTAGGACTCCCTAGGCCACACTAAGCAGGCAGAGATGGATTAAGTTGTTTAATAAAGTTTATCCAAAATGGACCACATTTCTTTGGCAGACCTCTCCTTTAAAGAGAGATGAAAAGGAGGAGGCAGATTTTTACAGTGGCCTTTACTAACCGGG
>CABHPH010144794.1:5080-15486 GCA_902168325.1 Peromyscus nudipes
CTCCTCTCTCTCCTCCTCCTCCCCCTCCTCCTCCTCTCTCTCCTCCTTCTCCTCCTCCTCCTCTTCCTCCTCCTCCTCCTCCTCCTCCTCCTCCTCTCTTCTGCTTCTGGCCATGAGGTGAGTGAATTTGCTTCTCCCTAGGCTTTCTGAATCCCTGCTGCACCCAAAGTCACAGGAACACCTGATTCATGGGCTGAGATCTCTGAAACTCAGAACCAAATAACCTATTTCTTCCATAAGTCACTAAGCTATTTGTTCATTAATAGAAAGATAGTGAGCATTGGTATCTGCAGCAGGGAATCAACTGCTAAAACACTGGCTTGTTACAGTTAACCTACAGATATACTGAACAGACTAGAATGAATATAAATCCATTCTTCTCTCTGACTGATTCTTCAGAGATGTGCCTGCCCTGCTTATTGATAAACAGAATGGCACACTCATTCCATACCATGGGACACACTCCCATCTTTAATTGTTTGCTAGTTGGTATAATTTTGTGTGTTTTCCAATCTCTTCTAGACATTAAATTGTTTTCATTATTATGTGCTTATTCATGAGAACTGGTATGCCAACAGGTACATTGTAGCTAACCAATAATTAGAGTCACAGAATGAATGCAAGTATCATGCTCTGTCCCCTTCTGGATTTTCAGTTTTGAGTTAAAATTACTGAGCTCAATCATTGCAGCCTTGAACTCATCTTGCATTTGCAAGCAGGTCTGTGGCTGCTATTTACAGTCGTCCTGAAAGTGATCAAGTCTGAAGTGAATGCCATGCAACAATAAAAAAATTCTGTGGTTAGTGGTCTCTGAGAATTGGTCAGGTTATATTATGAACATACATAATTATTGTTCACCATTGTGAAGATGTACTATTTCGGCCAACTATCTGCTCTTGTCAACAAGGTTAATGCATATTCATCTAAGGTCATCAATCATTAGTAACAAGATTTAAACTACATAGTACTAAATTATATGTAAATAAAATCATTAGTTTTCTCAAAACTCACTGGTGATTGTCTAACAGCTTCTACAAATTGTGATTTTTTTAATTAATAGAGACTGTGTATATGCTCATTCTATAAATATAGCTTATAGAGCAAAACAAGCTATTGAACTTTATGGAAACTATCAAATCTACATAAATTGAACCTCTAAACTCTTAAAAATATTAGACACTTCATATTCATTTTTGTAAATTAACAGTATTTGCTTGCATATACATATAATATGTTGCTGTAGGTAGGAGGTGATCATTTCTATTTTTTAAAAAAAATTTGTTTTTTTTATATGCATTGGTGTTTTGCCCATGTGTATGTCCCCAGGGTGTCAGGTCCCTAGAAACTGGAGTTACAGACAGTTGTGAGCTGCCATATGGGTGCTGGGAATTGAACCTGGGTCCTCTGGAAGAATAGTCAGTGCTCTTAACCACTGAGCCATCTCTCCAGCCCCTCTACTTTCTTATAATATGAAATACATTTAAATTTAGGTAAAAGAACCAAAATCAAAGAGTTAACTCTCTGGTAACAAGTAAAAAATAATAAATGGTTTGTATTTAGACTTTTATCTTTTGATTGAAAAATACTACAAAATTTGGATGTTTGTATAATGTATAGTTTTCTACCCTTTCCACATTCTGGTTTTAATTTTATATTGTACCATTTAATTAGACTCTAATATGGAGATACTAAAATATTCAAGTGCAATGTACATGTTGCTAGCTCACCAAGGAGAACCTCATCACTTTTGAAATACACAAATTAAATGTCAGTCCTCAGCATTAGCACATGTGACCTGACTTTCTCTACTTGAAACTTGCAGCAATTGTCAGGTAAAACTGCGATTTGGTTTTGATTACATTATTACTAATGTGTTAATACACCAGTCTGCCACATTGTGTCACAATCTGTCTATCTGTATATACATGCATACATGCATATATATACTTGCATGTACATATTTGAAATAGAAGCATATTGTATTTGAAGTATGAGCATATAGTACCTTGGACCACAAAAATGCTGTGTTTGCATCTTAGATGTGTCTAGCTTCAGGTCCATATAAAAATACTTTATGGGATATTTATAAAACCAAGTTTCTGTGTTTGGCTTCCCATAACTTTCCCATTCTCTGCCGAGTCTGGAGATGATCTCCCCTCACTGCTCAGATTTTCTAGCACTTGGGTTTCTGGGCTGTCTGGTCACCACTTTGCAATGGTCCTTGCTGTTTTAGTGCACTGAGTCTCTTCAGCTACTAACCTGTGAGAACACTATATAAATATCTTCCTGCCCCATCTGGAGCTTCTGTGACACCAGGCATCTTCACTTTGCTTTGTGCTGGCAGATCCTCCTCTTCAGGATTCACTGGTGTTTCTCCTCATGGTTCCTCTTGGTATCTTGGCATTTTTGGTTTAATTAACCCAATCCATACCTAGCTTACATAGAATCTCTGTTCTAGATGCTTCCATATTCAAATTTCCCTGACTTTCCCTTTGTTTACATGATGATTTATCATTCTAACCTCTTAAAACTCCAACCTGGATGCTATCGAGGAATTCCCAACATCAAATCACTCAAATATGCTGCCGTTTCTAGAAATCACACTGACCAGGACTCCTGCAGTTAAGATAAACCCTCAGAAGCATTCCAGATCTATCCTTGCTACGTGCCAAGTTCCTATTTGGTACATTAGCCTGTCTCTTCAAAAAAGCTTCCCCAAACAACCCCAAAGTGCACAGGTCTCTTCCCACCACTACCAAGGTAGTCTAAGACACATAATTTTAAATTAAATTTTAAATTAAAATATTAATACTGTGACATTCAGAACCTAAGATGAGGTCATTTTGAAATGGCATTTGTCAATGTTCTCAAGACGGACAGAAAGAATAGGTAGATGAGGAAGGATTAGACAGAGGAACTGACTCACACCAGCAGTTTATCTGCAAGTTGGGGGCTGCTATGCTAGAAGTAACACACAGCCAAGATCATGGCTTCAAGATGATGCTGCAACTCATTAGCTTAAAAGAATGCCCAAGAGCATGGCACTCCCTGTGTTAACTTCAATAGTTACCAATAACTTGCAAGTTTTAACTATATTCATAGGTTTTCCCTATGCACTACAGTCTCTAAGTCCCCTGAAACATTTCATGGCAATTGCTATATGTTAAACATGATCCAGTAATATTTAAAAAACACAATGCAATTATTAACAGTAATACTTTCTTATAAAGTATATACTCTCTATTTAAGTACTTGATGATATGGAAAGAATGTGTATTGGTGTGTGTCAGAGTTCAAATATTACTCTTGTGTGATGCTTATTAAATACTTTTAAAATTGCAGTAGTCCCCACACATCTTATTTTTATAACCATGCACTGACTACACTGTGTAAAAAATACCTGTATAACCTATATGTTGGATTTAACTCAGAAAATCCTTATGTTAATAAGGATTTATTGTTGCTAATGAAATCTGTAGAAAGCAAATAAAATTTTGGATCCTATTATAGGCAAAGTTTATGCCTGGTGTCTGTTCTGTATTGGCTGAAGGCATGTCTTGTAATACTTCTTTGATAGACTCATCTATCAGTGGATTTTTAGGTAATCAGCTTAACAGGTTTATTGTGTTTTTCTGTTAACATCTAATCTAATGTGCTTTATGGTCATTAACTCTTGTTTGATCTGCTATTTCTTTAGGAAGAGAAAATTATGATCTTTCCCATAAGTTAGTGGTGTATGAAGGCTATTATTCATTTGTTTTATAATAACTTTAATCTAAAATGGAGACTAAATCATTAATTCTTTGCCATTATATCAATTTTTCCTACAATACTTGATTTCTAAACTTCCAAAGTAGACCAATGAGGATGGTGTAAGAACTGTAGTAAAGCCACTGGTTCCCATTTATTTGATTAATTTTCATGTGTCAAAATAATTGTTATTTTACTACTGCAACTAGTGCACTGCAATTATCAAGTTGTAGTCAGTATCAGAATGTCATCTGGGTCCTTTAGTCATAAAATTTACAATATTTAGGAATACAGTATATTTGAGCATTATGCTTGATGCATCCTTGTATTAAACAATTATCTTATATTTATTCAGTTGCTTTTATATTGCTTTGAAATTGTTATTTTCCTGTTCATTTATTTGTCTAAATATTTACCTATAGTTCTCATCCTAAGTTTTATTTAAAATGAAACCTATAAAATGATCATTCTACCAAAAGCAACCTACAGAGTCAATATAATATCCATCAAAATTCCAACACAATTCTTTACTTATCTTGAAAGGAGAATTCTCAATGTCATATTGAAAAAAAAAAATCCCAGGATAGACAAAACAATCCTAAATAATAAAAGAACTTCTAGATGTCCCTCTATTCCCAATTTTAAGGTATACTACAATGCTATAGGAATAAAACCCACATGGTATTGGCATAAAAAGCAACATGTTGATCAGTGAACTGAAATTGAAGACCAAGACATAAATGCACACATATGGACACCCGATTTTTTGATAAAGAAGCCAGAAATACACAAGGGAAAAAATAAAGCATCTTCAACAAAAAGTGATTGTCAAACTGGATGTGTGCATGTAGAAGAATGCAAATAGATCCATATTTATCACGAAGCACAAAACTCAAGTCCAAGTAGATTAAAGAACTCAACATATAATCAGATATAATGAACCCAATAGAAGAGAAAGCGGGAAATATCCTTGAATTCATTGGCACAAGAACAGACTTTCTGAACAGAACGTCTATAGTGCTGGCACTCAAATCAACAGTTAATAAATGGGACCTCATGAAAATGAAAAGCTTCTGTAAAGCAAAGGGCACTGTCAAATAGACAAAGTGGCAGCCTACAGAATGGGAAAAGATTTTCACCAAAGCCACATCCAACAGAGGACTAATAACCAAGATATATAAAGAACCCACAAAACTAGATACCAAGAACCCAAATAATCCAATTAAAAATAGGAAGAGATAAACAGAAAATTATCAATAGATGACTCTCGAATAATTGAAAAACAAAGAAACATTCAGCATCATTAGCTACCAAGGAAATGTAAATCAAAACTACTTTGAGATTCTGTCTTACACCTGTCAGAATGGCTAAGACCAATAACACAAGTGAGAACTCATATTGGCAAGAATGTGGAGCAAAGAGAACCCTCCTCTGTTGTTGATGGGAGTGCAAACTTGTACAACCACTATTGAAATAAATACGGTGGATCCTCAGAATATTGTGAATCAATCTTCCTCAAGACCCAGCTATACCACTCTTGGGCATTTATCCAAAGAATGCTTCATCCTATCACAGGGACACTTGCTCAATCATGCTCATTGCATCTCTATTTACAATTGCCAGAGACTGGAAGCAACCTATATGTCCTCCAACAACAAAAATATAGATAAAGAAAATGTGGTACATGTACACAACAGAGTATTACTCAATTGTTAAAATCATGACATCATGAAATACTCAGGCAAATGGACAGAACTAGAAAAAAAATCATCCTGAATGGGGAAACAGAGACCCAAAAAGATAAATACGTTATGTATTCCCTTGTAAATGGATATTAGTTGTTAAGTAAATAGATAATGATATGATAACAAAGCTACAATTCATAGACCCAGAAAGTTAGGTAAACAGGAGGGTACTAGGGGTTTTGCAGGGATCTCCCTGGGATGGGGAAATAGAATAGATTTTATGTGTGGATAGGGGTGGGTGAAGATAGGGTGGTAGAATAAGGAGGTGGGGAGGTGGGATAGAGAGAAAGAGTGAAGGGAGAGACAATTGGAACTAGGGAAGCTTTTGAGGGGTTAGGTGGAAACATACTGCAATGGAAACTTCTTGAAATCTCTGAAGGTGATCATAACAAGGACTCCAAGTAACAGGGAATAAGGACACTCAACTGGCCATTTCTTGTGGCCATGTAAGGTTTCCAGTGGAGGAGCAGGATTGTATTCAATTGAGTAGTCGGCCAAGGGGGTCCCATGAATATCCACAAATAACTCAGGCTGATGCTAAGAAAAAGTGCTACCCTCCTTAAACTGACAGTGGGACTTCATTGCTGAGGACAACACACACACAACTCATTACACATGGAGAAGTTGAGCTGGTGCCTACATGGAGCCATCACCCCTACATTCTAGTCACTTTCATGCGGGAAGGTACTCTACAGGCTACCAAAAGAGAAATACGGACAGCAAACCAGTTACAAAACATTTGACCTACGATCTGTCCTGCCCGCAATATATCTTAGGGCAATGGTGGCACAGAATTTGTGGGAGTAGCCAACCAATGTCTGATTTCATCTAAGGCCCACTCCATGAAAAGGACTGACACTGCTTGGGCAACCAAGAACCAGAGACTAGAAAGCCCAGAGGCATAAGGCAACATCAAATACTACTGGTCTAAATAAAAGAAAAGAAAAGAAAGAATAAAAGGAATTCCAATGGTATTCTACTATACCCATAGATCAGTGCCATCACCAGAGAAGCTTCCTTCAGGCAGCAGATGGGAACAGATGCAGAGACCCATGGCCAGACATTATGTGGAGAGAGAGAGAGAGAGAGAGAGAGAGAGAGAGAGAGAGAGAGAATGAATTAGAAGTCTCCATCAAATCCCTACCCTCAGAGGTCAAGGAATTCTGAGGAAGCAAAGGTGGAAAGGTTATAAAAGCCAGAGGGGATGGAGGACACCAAGAGAACAAGGCTGTCTGAATCAAATAAGATGAATATGAGTTCACAGAGACTGAAGCTGCAAGCACAGGACCTACATGGGTCTGCACCAGGTCCTCTGTGCATACATTACAACTATTACCTTAGTATTTTTGTTTTTGTTTTTGTTTTTCGAGACAGGATTTCTCTGTGTTGTTTGGTGCTTGTCCTGGATCTTGCTCTGCAGACCAGGCTGGCCTCGAACTCACAGAGTTCTGCCTGCCACTGCCTCCCGAGTGCTGGGATTAAAGGTGTGTGTCACTGCAGCCTAGCCTAGCTTAGTATTTTTATGGGACTCCTGACTGTGAAAAATATATGGGTCTCTGACTCTTGTGCCTGCTCTTGAGACTTTTTTCCTCCTGTTGGGTTTCTGTGTCCAACTTCAATATGAAAGTTTTTGCTTCAACTTATGATATTCCATTTATAATATGTCTGGTTTGGTTGTTGTCTCTTAAAAATATTTTCTTTAATAATGAGAGAAGGAAAGGAAGTGGAGTGGAGGGGGGCAGGCAAAGTGGGGAGGAACTGGGAAGAGTTGAGAGGAGGGGAAACCATAATCAGGATATATTATATGAGAAAAGAATCTATTTTCAATAAAAGAAAAAATATGAAAAATAAAATAAAATGAAGCCTCTAAGGTATAAAATAATTTTCTTTCCTTCTCAGACTATTTTCTTAAATTATTTTTAATGAAAAAAGAAATAAAAAAGGAAAGAACATGACCACTCCTAGGTATGGTGGAAGAGAAAGTATATTGTAGATAAAAGGGAGACATAGTCAGAAACAGATATATCTAGTAAAGTCCACAGTGGTCATGACTCTGGACAAGAGAGGAGAGGGGGAGGGAAAGGGACATGGAACAGAGGGGAACTAGGTACAGCATCCAAGTGGCTCAAAGAGGACAGGTAAAGACAGCTGGAGGTAGAGCAGCCTAGTCCCTGGGCTAGAGAGTTTTATCCTAGTAAGTGGGGCATGCTAGCCTGGGGGGCTAGGGACTGAGGGATTCAAGAAGAACTTCGTGGTTATATCTGTTTTGATATTTTAAGTAGACAGCTCAGCCACTTATCCCAAGTTTGAGATGTAGCAGTTTTATTCTGATGTACTTTTAAAAATATGCCTAAAACTTGAAATACTCTGTTCTCCTGATACAAAGTATGTAAGCATATCACTGGTTCAAACTGATTTGTAGTATATCTCATTTAGCTAGTCTTTGCTATATTTTTCCAAGTCCCCCAGCAGGAGCCTCAAAGAATATGTTCAAGAAAATAGTAATCTTTGCTGTTCTATGGATTCCAGAGCTACTACTTAGCAGCTATTTGAGGTAATTTATTTTAGATGATATGTCTCATTTTCAGTATGCAAAGAAAATACTTCAGTATAATTCAGTCTACCTTGCTGAATGTTAGGTTTGTAGGACAAAATAACTGTATAAACTCATGCATCCATTCTGTTAGCATTCCTCTCCCTGCCCTCCAAACTCACATGCTGCTCCTCCCCTGCTCTGTATGTTGAAAACCTCAAGGACAGTAATCACTCCTTAAGCTCCATGAACAATGAGAGCTTGTTCAAATAAAAGAGCAAATAAATGTTCTCTACCTGTAAACAAACCGTCTCTGTGGGACAAAAAATAAATGGTTTTCTTCTGTCATTTTTCCATTTGCTTGTTGAAAACAAGTCCTCAAGTCTTCGTGATTACTTACTGCCAGGCTCATTTTAATATTCTGATGTAATGTATCAATTTGGTCTATTTATAAAAAATATGTTCTGTTTGTTCTATTTTTATTGAACAATTCAGAAAGGTAATGCATAGATTGTATACAACAGATTATATATGTTATATGCATATGTAATATATAATACATATAGTATCCATGTATATGTACATATAAGTAGAATAAGATGCACACATGCAGCCAACAGGATTTGTGGAATAAAGCACTGTAGGTGGGTGAAGTTTTCATACTGAGCTTCATTTTTGTGGCATATGTCTCCACAGCTGTCCTGGTGTCTGTTATTGTTCTCTTCTAACCACAAGCCTAATTTAGATACTGAGAAAACTTTCCTGGGTGAAGAATTTAGGAAACACCAACTTCATCAGGCTTTAATATCATATTTTCCATTTAATGAACTAGGTTTATTCTTATTTTTCCTGTTTAGTCAAAAGCTTGCAATTCCATATATCCACGGGCATGTTTAGAAACCATAGATTGCCTATGCCAGAAGACTTAGGGAAAAGATGGCAGAAGCCATGTAGTCAAGAACAAAGCAGACCATCTTTGAATAACTGTGGTGCTGAGTGAGCTGAGCAATGTCAAGAGAACTCTGGTGACCAAGTGAACATTAAAACCATAGGCACTAAGGCCGAGTACAAAGTCAAATATGGCCAACAGTTCTAAATATATGACAGAGCAGCTTCACTTTGCATGCTATAACCAGTCTGTCCCTATTCTAAGACGCAAACACACTATTTGTCTAGATCATCACAATCAGAATTTCTGCCATCTGTAATCAAGCATAACAGTAGGAAAGACAGTAGACTTATATTTTAGGGAACCGGAGGTGTACTAAAGTTGTGAATCCATTTCAAACTTACTATAGTTCACAAGGGTAACAGAAACGATATGAACATTAACACTGATAAAAAGGAAATCTGATGACAGAGAGAAGAAAGGACAACAGGATTACCATCACACAATGCACACATGATATTCTCCTGGAAGAAAAGGACAGGCTTGCAGTGAACTTTCAACAACACAAGGAGTGGGTCGCACATCAAGAACAGCCCTCATGGTAAGGGAACCACTGGATTCAGAAAGTCATTGTGTATATGCTGCCAGAGCTCTCACAAGATCCCCCTAAAGACACAAGCAAGGGAGCAATGCGCCTCACTACAAGCAAGCAGCTTTCATGCATCTCCTGATCTGACAGATGTAAATTATTCCTAAGCTGTATCAAGCTGGGAATGTTTCTAATCAGCAGGAGAGTTTGTTTCCAACTTTGTTTAACCCTTCCTTAGACAACCTGGTACTTCTTATATTCCCCAATGGTTGCCATGTTGATGATCAACTTAGAACACCAAATCAGCATGTCGCACTATAGCCCAGAACTTCTGGACTTTAGTGACCTTCCTGTCTCAGTCTCCTAAGTAGCTGGGACAACAGATGTGTACCACTGACCTTGACAATGTTGAAACATATCTTTGTGTAAAAACTATTCTAGCTATGAGTAGTATGTGGATTGAGAGGAAATGAAGGTACTTGTTCAGACTTAACTGGTCAAAAAATATGGCTATCACTCTAACTTAGCCCTTTTATGGAGACTAATCAAGCCTATGCAAATGTCTTTGGAAGTATGGTAGCTTTCTTGCTTAGACATGAATTATAATCACTCTCATTCTTAAAATAGATGGCTTGTAATCCCTTGAAGTGTCAAGTGTCTATCTTTTTTTCCTTACAATTGAGTTACTTCACATTTCTAAGTAAGATCAATACAAAAGGCAGTATTTATTAGTTAATTGCACTACAGGAAATAAGGTTTTAGATAGAGTTTTATAATTACTCTGGGAATTATTCCTTTCAAATAAAGAATGCTGTCAACACACACACACACACACACACACACAGAGTGAGGGGAGAGAGAGAGAGAGAGAGAGAGAGAGAGAGAGAGAGAGAGAGAGAG
>CABHPH010144796.1:0-68416 GCA_902168325.1 Peromyscus nudipes
GATTTTTCCACTGTAGGGTGACAAGTTCAGTTGTTTGATATCCAAAAGAGAAAATGATGATGGTATTTTATGATTCACAATATAAAAGTTACTTTATCGTGTCTTGCTTCCTTGTTTGCTAATATCAGAGTCTGTTAAGAAATCTCTTCATGAAGGCAAACAAACAGAGATTTAGCAGGAAGTGCAGTTATTATTAAGTGCCTGCTGTAAAAGCTGACTTTATCTTCATCTCTGGAAAAATACCATTTGCATGGGTTTGTATATTAACTTAGGATGTGAAAGCAGCAATTTATTACTGTTAATGATGACAAAATGTATTATAAAATCTTCCTTGAGAGCTTATGTGGAGGTTCTATCAGGGGAGCACAGTTCCTTATATACATATGGAGCAGTGACTGAAGAACATGACACTCTCCTAGCCAACTGGCATGCTGAATCCATTCTGGAAATTAATGGGATGACAGATGTCACAGCTAGACCGCTCTCAGGCCCAATGATGAAGTATATTTTAAATGTCATTAAAAGCATCATATTCATTGTTGTAATTGGAAATTATAATAAGTATTAAAACAATAGTAATGGTAGAATTGATAAATACTAGTACCACAATTGAGACTTCTTATGTATTCAGTGAGCAGGTCTGCTCATCTACTTGGCAAAGTGTAGCCTCCTCAATACCTCAGTTACATATCTTCACAAGCCTTGCTCTTCAATCTTATGTATTTATGGCATATAAACTTTCTTTTTTCAATGGATTTTCAAAGACAAAATAAAGGCATTCAGTCTATAAATATCTAAGTCAGGTATCACATTTTCTGTACAAACTTTCTTATCTCTTCCAGGCATAGTTTTTACTTTCTGTGATCCTGCTGGACTTTAGCATTATATCTTTGTAAGGTTTTGTTTAATCAATTTTATTTTTATTGGTTAGTTAAATAAACAGAAGATAATTGGTCTTCTCATGGAATCTTGAAGCATGTTTTATTCTCATTGGCTCAATGCCTCTTTTCTTACCACCATCCCTGGCTCCCTCTGCTACTATCCTTGCCTGATATTTGCCTTTCTTTTTTCTTCCTTTTTGTCATTTTATATTTTATTTGTTAAATATGTTTCTAACTGAAGTATAATTACATCATCTCTCACCCTCAATTTCTCCCCGCCCCAACCCTCCCAAGTACCTTCCTTCCAACCCCGCATATTCCTCACCCCTACTCTGAAGTTGATAGCCTCTTTTACTTTGATTTTTATAATTTTACACACACACACACACACACACATACTGATGCATGATTATATGTGTGTACACTATATAGGTACACCTGCTGAGTTTTTTTTTTTTACCATTTGTTTATATATAGATTTAAGGCTGACCACTCTGATTTTGACAGATGGTAACAAGGTTTATCCCTGGAAAGGATAATTCTCCTTCTCCCAGAAGTCATTAGTTGTCTTCAGCTCTTTGTCAATGGTGGGACCCCACAAAATATTTCTCCTTCCATGCTAATATGTCCATTAATATTGCCAATACGTCATGTTTATGTAGTAGTTTCTAAGAGAGACTGTTTTACAGCAGATTGTCTAGTATTGTTGCTCTTAAAAATTTTCTGCCTGCCTCTTGCTGATGTTCTCTGAGTCATAGGTGAAGGATCTGAGATATAGATGGTTCCATTGGGGCTGAGCTCCTCAGCATCTGTTGATTTCTACAGTATGTCCAGATGTGCTTTCTCTGATGTCTCTATTTGCTGCAAAGAGAAGCTTCTTTGGTGAGGGATAGTAGCTACACTTACCTGTAGCTAAAAGTAAGATTTAGAATGTGATAAGGACTTATGCTGGTCTAGTAAACTCACAGAAGTGGGCTCTTTTCTAAAGTCCTTGATCTCATTAATTCCAGGAAGATGTAAATAGATGGTTCTCTTCCGCCTGCCAGTTCCCAAATACCTGGCAGCTGTTTCCCAAATTACCACACAGAGGCTTATATTAATTGTAAATTCTTGGCCAGTAGCTCAGACTAATTACTAACTAGCTCTTATACTTAAATTAACCCATAATTCTTATCTATGTTTAGTCACATAGCTTGGTACCTTTTCTCAGTATGACCATTCTTATCTTGCTTCCTCTGCATCTGGCTGATGACTCCCTATCCTGCTATTCTTCTTCCTGTATCTCCGTTATTCACAACATAGAGAAGGGTCTTCCCCCAGCAGGAGGATGGATACTTTTCCAGTACCAGGCATTATTCCCTCCTGTTGAGTGGGTTTTAAGTTCAATTAGACTTCTGTTGGTTATCATTGACATTTGGTAGCATCTTGTATTGCATCTTATAAATATCTTGTCATGCTGGTATTGTCTTTGGTTCAGAAGTGTTGTAGCTGGGTAAGACTGTTTAATTGATTCCTTCCTTTGGCACCTTACATAATATTTTCTGGTTTCACAGAGGCTAGATTGCAAGAGAGAGGATTTCATGTCAAATCCAGCTCAAATCATCCAAGTAATGTGTTCTAAGTATGTGATGTCTTCATCAATAGGGGCCCACACTCAACAGCTTAGAGACAAGGTATTGAGTTTGTCTCTAAGGGCTACATCTATAGTCTATATTGTTTTGGGAGCTATTTGAACTACAGTGTACAACCATTCAAAAAGAGGTTTGTCATGTCTGGTTACTGGAGTTTTTGCAAGTGTATGGTTCTTGGGAAACATGGCACATGGCAGCTCAAGTGTGTGTGTGTGTGTGTGTGTTCTGTCTGTCTGTCTGTGTGTCCGTCTGTCTATCTGTCTGCCTCTGTCTGTGTATGTATTAAAATTTTAGTAAATATAAGTAATACGATTCCTTAATGCTTTATCAGATAAACTTTACGTTATCTGTTTTTCTTTCCTCCTCTATCTTTATTGATCTCCCTCCCTCCTCATCAGTAATGGCCCCCTCTTATGATCCCCATTGTAGTTTCAGGATTTACATCTGTACCTTTATACATATACTATTTAAATATATAAAATATGATAATTATAAATATAATAAATATCTAAAATAATACATATAAAAAGTGTAATAATTATAGATGAAATAAAATACAGAAAATTAGTCTTAGTCTAATTCATTTCACTTAACATAACAATTTCAGTTTTCTCCGCCTCCTTTTTGAAAATGTCACAGTCTCATCCTATGCACAATGATTAACATCAAGAAAACAAATTATACCCAGTTCTGGTGAGGATGCAAGGGCAAAAGAACCTTTATTCTCTTCTGATGGGAATGTAAACTGTTACAGCAACTAAAAAAAATTATATAGGTTCCTACCAAAAACCTAAAGATAGGATCACCCTATGATCTAGCTATGCAACTCAGGAGTGGCCCAACAGACTCTATATCTACCAAGGAGATACTTGCACATTTACATTTATTATATTACTATTCACAATAGATAAGCAGTGGAACCAGGCTAAATATTCAACAGCAGATTATTTGATAAATAAAATGTAGTATATATACACATTGGGATTTAAATATTATCTCAAATTAATTGTTATACTGAGTTATAATTACTGCAAAGCTATAGTGAGTGCTCACGGATTATATATCATAATTAATATCTGTGTGTATATTCACTATTACTTAATATATAATTGTTATTGAATAAGTATTTGTTGAAAAATTAATTCTTTAGTTAAATAAATGACAGGTATGATTGAAGTTGATTGGATATACATGAACTAGAGAAAGAAGCTATTTATAGATTTTCTGTAAAAGAAATAAAAGCACAACATTCATATTCCATTTATTCAACATTTTAAGAAACCTAACTAAATTTTATCATTCTATATAATCATACCATTACATAAAAATTAAACAAGTAGTTTAAAGATTTGTTCCTTAAAAATATTACATAGTAAAATTTAAAAACAATTGAAGCAAATATTGTATTTTTGTTTATGATAAGCTGTATTTTGTCCCTAGTTCTAATTTTAAAAATTGGAAGGCAAATATTAACAATGAGTATATGTGATTTTTTTGAAGAAAATTTAAGAAAGCAAGTGTAATCATTAAAAAGAAGAGAGGACAAAAGGGAATACACAGCCATTTTATCTGCTAATTTCATTCAATGTGCACTAAAAACACTTCCATCTGCTTGTAGCCATAAAAGTCCCCTGGATGCCAGTAAACTTGATGTTATTATCTTGTAATCTGGTATCCCTGGCTTAAGCTAATTAGTAATATCTTATACTCAAAGCACATTAGAGTGTATAATCTGCCACTGATTGACACAAATTTTAAAATATTTGACAGAAAAAATGAATGAACTAAATAAAAAAAACTTTAAAAAATAATTTTGCAAATATGTACTTAACAGTATACAGCTCCCCCTTAAGTGGAAATTTTCACATGGAGTTTTGTCGGTGACTACTTTGACCTTAACCTTAATAGTCTTTTCAGATTTACTGAATTTTAGATGGATTTTAGTTATAGGGTTAGGTGGCTAGTTTTAAATTAGCAGTTCTGAAGGTCCTTGAGAATGGATTATACTTTTATAGTAGCTCTGGACCAGTGCGTTCCTGGTATCACACTAACAAAGAGGAAAGCATCATAATTATACATACTTAGCATTTGATATTCCATGTGGGAAGATGGAAAAAGCATCACAGTGGCCTCTCCTTAAAGATATAAAATGCCATATGAAACAGAAGAAGATATAGGGGGCCATATCTTTGTTGAGGCTCAAAAAAGGAAAGCTATTTCCTCCTGGTAAAGCACAGATTCACTTTACTTCTTTGTGTTGTATATTTTACCTGCTAAAACACATAACAAAAAAATCATTTTTGGCTGACTTGTGTACAATGCACAATCTATATTTATGTTGATGCAAATATGTATGTTAACTTTAAAGGTTTATGTACTTTCAGAACGAGGGGACCAGACACAAACGAAAACAGATGGTCCAGGTGATCCACCATCCTGGCTGCTGGCTGAGATGGTCCAGTCTCACAAAATATTCTAGCCAAGACCTTACAATTATACTGATTTTTATCAAGGATTCCTTAAAGATAACAGTACCCACAAACAACAGGAAGTAGTCTGGATAACAACACAACATCACATTCCAAAAGATGTGTTATAGATGCTTGTTATCATTTAAGGGGGGTTGGTTACAAGTTGTTATTAGTAATAGTTAAAAAAAACCTAAAGAGTTAAATTCAAAGATCTCTTTCTAAAGGAAAAAAGGGAATATGTTATAGAAATGATAGGCTTAAAAGGTAGATTGGGGAATCTATTTTGATCCAAAAACAACTATTAATCTTAAATATTTTACATTGGTATGGGAATTTGTTTATGGATATAAATTTAAAGTTAATTTTGTTATACTGTATGTATATTTCTACTTTTGTTTAAGGTATTGTGTTTATGCAGCTCATTTAAAAATGTAATGTATAATTAAGAAATACAGATTAACAGTCATCCATAATAGTCAAATTTATAGTCATACTAAGTATGTTTTCAAGGTCATAAACAGATATATTTAGATAGATAGATGGTCTTCAAACTATGGTGATACTTTATTTGCGCTGAAATGTGATTTTTTGTATGTTAATAAGTAAAGTTGCCTGGGGGTCAGAGCTAATAGCAAGCCATAGCAGAAGCTGGGTGGTGGCACACGCCTTTAATCTGATCACATGGTAGGCAGAGTATGTGCGTTCAAGGACATAGCCAGCTTGGAGACACACGCCTTTAATCTCAATACCAACTATAGAGACCTGGAGGTCTGTATAGACAGGCAGTGATGATGAAGAGGTCATGTGGTTGGGTTTACAACCAATAAGAAGGCAGAACAGAAAGTCAATAAAAAGACAGACACACAGGGAGTAGGTCTCTTTCTTAGGGGAAGGTTGGTGGCAGCAGCAGCAGGTGATAAGAAGGTGGTTTTAGTTTCAGCTCTCATCTACTTCTCTGACCTCTTGGGCTTTTAACCTGCATTTGACTCTGTGTTTCTTATTCAATAAGACCGGTACATCAAACACTTCAAGGACCTACAGAATATGGCACTTAAAATATTTTAATAACTTAGGCTTTTCTTGACATGAGACATGTCTACTCCTGGCAGCACCAATTACTTCAAAGAGGATGATGGGCATCGAAGATACTCCACATGGAGTTTTTTTTTTTTTTTTTTTTTTTTTGTGTGTGTGTGGCAAAAAGTAGCCATTTGGGTAAGAAACTATCCTTCCCTCAACTGCTGATAGTATGCTACCCAAACTGGACCAGCAGGACACAAAAGAAAGTGATGACCAAACTTTGCCAAGATCAAGGTAGGGCAGTCCTTCAAAATTCCCTGCTTCTCAGAAATGTCTGTCAGATACACCAGGCCTATAGACCATAGTTGGATGCCTCAACATTGCAAAGGAACCTAGGCTGACTATCCAGGCAACCTGATGTCCCTGTCATTAGGTAACATTTCATCTTTTTAGGGTCTAAATAGTTGAACTTACAGTTTTCCTTAGTTATGATAGAAAACAAATCAGGTATAAAACTTTGGACTCACAAAGATAGGCTAGATAATGAGGTATTTTCTCTGATTTTTCCAAGTCCAGATAGACTGAATAATGTGGCTGTGGATTTTTTTTATTAGAAAATATGTTTATTCATTTTACATACCAATCAAAGATTCCCCCTGTTCCCTCCTCCCGCCCCATGCAATAGTAGTAATAGTAGTAGTAGTAGTAATAGTAGTAAAAAATAAAAAATGAAAGCTTCAGTGGCCTCACGTCTAAGTTAACAATTTCTAAGTTTATTTTCTGTCACTGACAAAATACTCTGACTAAAGCAACTGAAATGGGAAAGGTTTTATTTCTGCTAACCTTTGCAGTTATAGTCTGTCAAAAAAACCCAACCCAAACCAAATCAAGCAAGCAAGCAAGCAAACAAACAACAACCGAAACCAAACATTACAAGAGAAAGTACAACTGCAGGGGCTAATCACATTATGTCCACAGTAATCAAGGAGAGAGGAAAAGATGAATGTATGCACGTACTCAGATCACTTCCTTTATCTTCTACAATCTCAGAGCTCCTTGCCCAGGAAAGTGGCCTGCCCATAGTGGCAGACCTCCCTTCTTACATTAAATCAAAAGCAAGATAGTGCTGTGCAAACGTCCCCAGAGGCCCATCTCCCATGGGATTTTAAATTTTGCCAAGTTCACATTAGCACAAACCATCCCAAGAGGTCATATGGAAGTCCACTCGAACGGAGTCTTCCTCCTTTGAAGACAAAATCCTTCCTCGGGACAATACTTAACATTCTGTACTCCTGACATCAGAAGGAAATCACAAAAACTATCATTGGGCCTTAAGACCACTGCTCATGGCTTACTAAATGTGCCAAATTCTGTTTTCTATAGCCACCATTTAGAGGGTTAGGAGAATAAAAACAGGATAAATGTACCAGAGGGGTGTGAGAGCAACACACATAGAGAACACCTTGAAGTCTTAAAGGATGATGTAAGATTTTCCACTGGCTTTTCTCCTGGAGGAAGGCGACTGGCAGATAAATACTGTCAGCAGACAGGACACTGGGAGAAAGAAAAGTGCCCCAATATTGGGCTTCTATTTGAGAATCCTTGACCCTAATGTGGTAAATGAGGACACTGGGATATTTGTTGTCCTTAGGACTGAAGAATTCCAAATCAGCGCTGCAAATATGTCCCTGTAATGAGGAAGCCCTCACTCAGCTCCAATTGTTTTCTGACTTGACATCACCATAGTTAGGCAGAGCAGTTTGAATATGCAGGTATGAGTTCCTTGCTTGCTCACAGGAACTACTCCTGGATCTTTCCTCATATTTCACAGCACTAGCCTTCAACTCTTCTCATGTAATGGACTTCAATGGGACTCTGATCAAATAGTTTACCCTTCCTTCATGTTGTGTATGGAATAATTCAGTCTTTACCTATACTTTTCTGGTAATGCCTGATATTCACTTCCTTTATTTTGTAGAGACTTAGTGACAAAAGTGGGTACCTACACTATGCTCAACATAATCCCACCAAACAGTCTCAATCTCTTCTCCTAAAGGCTCATTGGTTCAGTCCCTACAAACCTGTTAACCCCCAAGTATGGACAACTGAGGTCAAGGGACAGCAAACACAACTGCTTCAACTTTAGGCAGAGGACTTTTATTCTTTTCTCTAACCATAAACAAATTTTTCTTTTGCCTAAAGCTTAAGAAATTAATCTCTATCAGTTTCTGCCATGACTTTTAACTTCTGTCAGTTACCCTGTAATACCCCAAATGATGAACCTGAAAGTCATAGCTTGACTTGCTTCTTAGGTCTATTCACAATGAAAGTACTTGTCCTTGATTTCCCAAGTGAGTGAGTTTATAACCAGATCTCTAGAGTTAAATATCATCTTCATTTCTCTTGGAGACCTTTGCCCTTTGGGAAAATACCATGTGCTAGCCAGTCCCTAAAACTAGTCACTATAAGCTTTTCTAGGAGGTTCATCTTACCCAGGGAACATATTCCTAATAATAGCACGTATAGTCAATATGGATCCTCAGTCAATCCCAGTCTTTTTGTGGTGCTTTATAGATGCCTTTTTTATGTATTCTGATCTGTTCCTGGACAAAGAAACCCAGTCTTTCATCCCACTTGCTTATAGACTCAATGAGTTCTAAGAGGATATCAAAGGATGTTAACTCCAGAGACTGTCTGATCCATCAGGAGAACAAGACAAGCCTGTTTTCAAGAGGAGAACAGGTGCTGGCTAAGATTTAGCAAAGGCCCCTTTTCCTGTGTCTTCATGCTCTGCTACAGCCATCTGGGACCCAGCATCTAACTGTTGCATTTAACATTCCCAAGTCAAACTTTGAAAAGGAGACTCCCACAAAAAAAAAAAAAAAGCTCTACTGACTAGTGGAAACGTCAGCATGTAAACAGTTGTAAGTGGTTTGCCAAATGAATAGATAAGTAAGTTTTACCATTTGCTGATTCCTCAAGTCTGTCTGTCTGTCTGGACACCTTTTCCTTCTACCTTCTTAAAACAAGAAGGAAACCATCTCTATGTATCTTTGTATCTATATCTATCTATCTCTATCTCTATCCCTATCTCTATATTGTCTCTCTCCCCGCTCCTTTCCCTTCCCTCTTTCTCACCCACCCCACACATTCAATTTGCTGAAGCCTGACTAAAGTCCCAAAGATAGTAAGATAATATGCCCTTGCTTTATCCTATATAGAGTTTTTGTTGTTGTTGTTGTATTTTTTATGGTATAAAAAAGCAGCTGACCGACATAATAGATATATTTATGTTTAGGTAAATATTAACCTGCTTTTCTTCAGGATCCTGTCAGAATAGGTATTAATGGTATAAATAGACAAATATCTAGTATATACAGTGTCTTCCTAAATTGTAGTGGATGTTTAAGTATGACATTGTAATGAATTCCAGGTTACTTTTTAAACTGAATATGAATTTATCCTTCCCCTCTTCCAAACTTCTTGTTTTGTTATTTTTGTAGAACTCTCTGTGTGATGTATTATTTTCTCTCTCAGGATTTACTACGACCCAATTTCTTGAAAATCCATGAAATATCATTTTCACTGGGAAGCATATTGAACCTGGAATTACTTTGACTATTTTTGAGCCTTATTTCTCATATTTACCTAGTGTTTTGTTTTTAGTACTTTACTAAACACCTGTGACCTTTAAAATATTTTTCCTTCATTTGGCAATTTCATATTTTCCATCAGAGACACACTGAATATTAAAATAATACAAATCAAAACCCAAAACGTACCAGACTATTACACATTGATACTAAGTTGATGTTTTCAGTGATAAGAAAAGTTGAGTCCACTAAGCGGTTTTGATTTACATGTTAAATGTTAAGCAACAACCCTGACCTGGGGAATTAGCTCGGTGGGTAAAAGTACTTGCCCTGCAGGAATGATGACATGAGTTCAAATCTCTAGAATCCATGTAAAAGGCCAGATGTATTGTACTAGTATCTATAATTTCAGTGTTCCTACAGGGAAATGGGAGATGGAGAGAGGAAACTTCTCAGAACTTTGAGAGCCAGTTAGTCTGGCATACATGACAGCAAGCACAAGAGGTCTTGTATAAACCAAGATGGAATGAGGTCCAATTTCCGAGGTTGTTCTCTCCCCTTTATAATGCTCTCCATGGCACATATGACCACTTTGAGCCAAGAAGGTGCACAGAGAGAGGGGAGGGAGGGAGGGAGGGAAAGGAAGGGGAAGGGAAAGAGAGAGGGAAAAAACTTGTACATGTGAAAATTATGTGTCCTAATTAGCAAAACTTTAGGAAGGAGGATGGAGGATGAGGAATGGACATTGTAAGTAAAGACGGCCAGAGGCCAAAGATCCAACTCCAAGAGGAACTTAGAGATTACATGGAGATTTTCTCAACTCTCTTGCAGCTCAGCTTTCAGAAGACAAAGACAAGTCTTTTAGTTAGCCAGTGTTTAAATTACCTGAAATATGTACCCTGGGTGTCCCCATTACTGTTAGAACATCATAAACTTGCTAGAACTTTTGTAGTAGAAACATGGTAGCTCAATTTAGAGACTCACTCATCACAAACTTTAATTAAAATGAGAACTAATAACATAGCCTCTTAAATTTTTCATTTGTGGAAATTTGTTATCTTCTAACCAAAGCAATGTTATGAACTATATAATTTCTAGCTTAATATATGATCTTACCAAATTTAGAGAATTTGAATTATTTCAAGTAAAAATCTTTCCTTAATATAACTTCTTCATACTTGATTGTTTTCAAATTGATACTATTCGTCTCTAGGGCATTTTTAAGTGAATCATTTTTGTGTCTATGGTGATGTGTAGTTTGTTAGCTAATTTGAAATTGGCATCAGCAGTTGAAGAGATGAGTATACTCATGCTCTCAGCTATTTTTTGAGAGCCATTGTCTTTTTTTTTTATTATGTCATTGACTATTGTCTACCTTCCCGCTACTCCCCATCCCTATGGAGAACAGAGAGCTCAGACCCAATGCATCTTCCATAGAGTGATAAGAAGGGATGGGGCTTAAGATGCTGGGTTCTTTCCACATGGAGGTAAAGGCAATTATGTTACCCTCATGCTTGGTGCTTAAAGGCAAGGGAAGAGTGAATATTCATACAATTTGCACTCCTATGAGTTACTTGTCTGTAGTCCTCTTTAGCACCAGTAATCGACTGACATAGGTGGAAATTGGAGATGAGAATTTCCTGTTCAATTTGGTAACAGTTTTTAAATAGACGCTGTTCATGATGATATTAAAAAATAATGAACGCTGCTGACTCACTTGTTTAACTGTGGGCCATATGGGTAAAAATTCTCCTGTGATGTACTTTTTATACTGAAAACTCCATGAGAGAGTTGTTTCTATGTTTAAAAGTTACATCCATTGCATTAATATCCTATTTCTTGCACCAGATTCATCTTAATTAGTAAGTTGGATTTATTTAGTCTCTACCATATTCTAATTTTGCTTTGTCCCTTGTTAAAAACATGAAATATTTCAAGCTCAAAATATCCTTGGCATTTTGACCACCTTTAATCTAAAAACAAATGAAAATTTTCATTCTATTTTAATCAGGTAGTGGTAATTGAGACACAAGATATTACCTGAAAATTAATAGATACTAAAAAAAAGAAAAAAAGCCCAATGCCCTGGGCAAAGTCAGAAGCTACTATTCTCTTAACAATACACAGAATTTCAAGTAATTTTTGCATTTCTAGAACAAAAGTAAAAGTGAATAAGATGGTACAGAGGTTTTATTCATTGTTTCATTCTAATTACTTGAATCAAGGTATCTTTTTTATGATTAATGCAAAAAAGCCTGTGAAAATATACTATTTTTTCAAATCTGCTCTACTCTCACAGCATGATTATTTATTTTAGTCTTTTAAAAATACTTTTTAAGAAATTGTTATTAAATTTATTCATTTATTTTACATCCCAACCTCAGTTTCCCCTCTCTTTTCTCCTCCCATCCCCTTCACCTCACCTCCCCTTTGCTCCCCTCTGCAAATCCAGTCTTCCTCTGTTTCTGTTCAGAGAGGGGCGAGCCTCCCTTGGGTGTCAACAAAGCATGGCATCTCAAGTTGAGGTAGGACTAAGCTCCTCCCTTCATATCATACTGGTAAGGCAACCCAGTATGAGCAATAGGTTCCCAAAAGCCTGTCAAAGCATCAGGGATAGGCCTGTTCCCACTGCTAGGAGTCCCACAGGCTATACAAGTGTCACACATATGTAGAGGGCCTAGATTGGTCCCGTGCAGGCTCCTTAACTGTCGGTCCGCAGACTGTGAGCCCCTTGAGCCCAGGTTAGTTGCCTCTGTGGGTTCCCTTGGGATGACCTTGACACACACACACACACACGCACACACGCACGCACGCACGCACGCACGCACGCACGAACGCACCTGCTCATACAATCCTTCCTCTCTCAGAGTTTGGCCCAGTGCTTGGTGCGGATCTCTGTATCTGCTTCCATCAGTTGCTGGATGACACTCTCTGATGATAATTAGGGTAGTCACCAATCTGATTATAGGAGAGGGCCAGTTCAGGCTGCCTATCCACTATTGCTAGGAGTCTTAACTGTGGTTATCCTTGTAGATTCATAGGAGTTTCCATTGCACCAGGTTTCTACCTGCACTGGAAATGCAACCCTCCCCCGATTAAGATATCTCTTTCATTACTCTCCCCTTCCATCCTGCTCCCACTTCCGATCCCTCATGTTCCCATCCCCACCTGCTCCCAGTTTACCCAGGAGATCTCTTCTATTTCCCTTTCTCAGGGAAATCCATGCATCTCTCTTTGGGCTGAATACTTTTGTTCTTCAGCTAAAAGAAAAGCTTTGTCAAAAGCGTTTAGGGGAAACAGACTGTTAGAATATATGGTGAACTCTTTCTAAAGATGTATAATATTCTAGATTTGCTTATGAGGTCAGATAGATTAAGATATACAAGGGCTGGAGAGATGGCTCAGAGGTTAAGAGCACTGACCACTCTTCCAGAGGTCCTGAGTTCAATTCCCAGCAACCACTTGGTGGTTCACAACCATCTATAATGAGATCTGGTGCACTCCACTGGTATGAAGGCATACATGCAGGCAGAACGCTGTATACATAATAATAAATAAATCCTTTAAAAAAAGATATACAAATGCATGCATAAATGTATGTAAATGCTAAGATAATATTTAATATATTTAATAATTAGGCCCTTGTATGTCCTGACACTCAAAATTGACTTTTGGCTTCTTACTGAAAAAGAGTTTAGGAACTCCTGCTTTGACAGGCATTGTATTACTGTTCCTGGAAGCTGAATTATGAGGGGCTTTTAGTGGGTTCCCTGGGAAGGTTGGGTCTATAAACACTTATGTAAACAGTTAATCATATATTTAACACATTAATAGACATTGTACAATATTCTATAAACTGTAGAAGAGCACTGATGTATCTCAATTCTGTTTCAGTGATTTGTTTGCTATTTTTGTACATTTATCACATTTTTAAGTTAAATTTATTTTAACTAAAGCATAGACTCAAATGTTGAAGTGGGTTATCCTGTGATATTTTAACACATGTGCACATTGTGTCATGTTTAAACCAGATAGAAAACACAGATCTCTTTAAATGTTTAACCTTCCTTTGCAGTGAAGGCTTTCAATATCCTTTCTTGTAACTTTTGAACTATACAATGCACATAAATTATGTATAACCTTCCTACTGTGCACATGTGCAACAGAATGTCCTGCTCATGTGCAACTGTGACTACTCACACATTGATCAATGCCTGCTCAGCATCTCGGTCATGCTCTTCTCAGCCTGTAGTAACAACTATTCTAAGCTCAATTTCTATGAAGTCAATGTTTTGGGATCCCACACATGAGTTAGAGCAAGTGGTATCTGGCTTTCTGTGTCTGTATTATTTCACTTCATTTAACAATCTCTTCTTCTGCTCATAATGTTGCCAGTGATGTGTTTTTATTTTTTAATGGCAGAATAGTATTCTATCATGTAAAATATACCACTTTTTCTTTATGCATTCAGCAGATAACAGGCACTCAGATGTTTTCCATCTCTTGGCCATTCCATAATACTACAGTGAACATAGGAATGTAGATATTTCTACATACTGATTTCACTATTGCTATAAGGTGGTTCTATTTAAAAGATTTTTGAGTAACCCCAATAATATTTCCCATAGTGTATTGATTAATTTCCATTTCTATAAAAAAATGTGAAATGGTTCCATTATCATTATCATCCATACATTTTTTTTTAGTCTTTTGGATAAAAGACATTATTACTGGATGGGGTGAAACTCCTTGTGGGGTTGACTATTCTTTCCTGGCAGGTAGTGATGATGAATGGTTTTCATGTTTTGGTTGACTGTTTGAGTCTTTGTTGAAGAAATATCTACTTAAGTCTATTGCATATATTTTGAGTTACTTGGATTTTGTTTCTTATTGAATTTTTGGAATTATGTATTCTGGTTATAATTCTCCTGTCAGATGTGTAGTTGACAAATATTTTCTCCCATTTTTTTTATTAAAGAATTTCTGCTTTTGTTTCCTATGCTTTTGAGATCTTGTCCAAAAATTCTTGCTCATTTTGTTATGAAGCATTTATTGATGTTTATTTCTAGTAGGATTACATTTTATATTTACTTCTACCATCCACCTTGAATTGATTTTTAATAATTTGTGTGAATTAGGGGTCTCTTGAACGTGACTGTGGAATATTCCTTTACACTATGTGAATATATGTCACTATGATTGGTTTAATTAAGAAGCTCATTGACTAATAGTGGAACAGGATAAAGTTAGGTGGGAGAGCCAAACTGAAAATGATGGGAAGAAGAATGGTGGAGTCAGTAGTTGTGAGAGATGCAGAGAGAAACAAGATGGGATTGCTGTATGGAGAAAAGGTACCAAGCCACATGACAAAGTATAGATAAGAAATATGGGTTAATTTAAAATGTAAGAGTTAGTCAAGCCTGAGCTATTGGCCAAGCATTTATAATTAATATTAAGCCTCTGTATTGGTTATTTGGGAACAGGTGGGCAGGACAGAAACTTCCACCTACATGCTACTGTCTACTTTCTCAGAGCTGTTTATTGAAAATACTGAACAGTTTCCTCCAATGCACGTTTTTAGGACTTTGTCAAAAATTTGTTGGCAATGATGTGAGGACTTGCTTCTAGGTTCACTATTAAGTCCCATTGATTTGATAGATTCTTTAGTGATAGTAGCTTGCTGTTTTATTACTACAACTTAGTATTATATTTTGAAAACAGATAGGCTGACACTTTCTGCTTTTCTATATTTGCTCAAGATGGTTTTAAACTTAAGACAGTAGTATCTTTGAATGACTTATACTACAGAAGATACATCATGCATATATTACCCTTAGGTGACTGACTGATAAATGCATCTATCTTAGACATGTATTCACATCTCTTGAACACTTTTTATGTGTCATTTTGCTAAGCACATATTGTGAATTTTCACATTTATTTTTCAGTAAAGTTTTGAGGTTAGTATTAATAATTCTCACTTGACTTACATAAAGAAACAAGGCTCTGAGAGACAAAGATCCCAGAGACCTGCCAAAACATGGCATAGTCTGTTGTGACCAGTTTCACATTTTTGACCTTGAAATTAAAAGATATCAAATTCATAATTTTTTATTTCATGATTTCTAGTCACCTGTTACAATGGCAATAGAAACCAACACACAGCATTGTAGAACAGGAAAGGATGGTATTGATCATGTTTTGTCGATGGAGAATGAGTCTCAGCACTCAATTGACACACTTTAGGAAATTCAACCATTAAACATTGATTAAGAAGTTAAATCACGAATTTTGACTAAAACTCTAATGCCTTTTTATTATAAACTGAGAGGGTCAGATGGCATAGCCACTAAGAGCATTCCAGTTCTAACTCCAGAGGTTCAAACTGTCAGGTAAAATCACAGACTTAGATGTCAGAATCTGTTGCCTATGTATTACCTCAGTTCTCAAGTGTGTTTCTAAGGCAAAAAAGGAATCAGCCTCTTTCGACTGCATTGCAAAGTAGGTGCTTTTCTTCTTATGAAGGCTTTGTAGTCTTTGCTCTCAGCTCTGAGCTCCACTTGCTTAGGCAGTTTCACATACAAAACTGAATTCATTCTCTCAGGGCCTGTTAAGGATTTACTGACAGTTTACTAAGCTGCTTTTCTGCTGAAACACACTGATTTTTGCCTGACTTGTTTCTTAAAAGAAACTTGTATTTAAAAAAATATTCGTCAAACCCCCTGTAAAAGCTGGATTGAATTGAGCATCTGTTTTGAAGCATTTGCTATTTAAGTTTTTTAATACACAATAACTAATGTATGTTTATAATGATATAGACATATCATTATATAGACATATATACCATGAAAATGTTACTTGTATTTCTAAGTATCATTTGTAAGAGGTAGAGTTTTATTTTGAAAATAGAATTAATGGACTTGAGAGAGAAGATAATAAAGAACTGATATCCACTGATCAGATTTTTCAGAAGAAAACAGAAGGAATCTATGTGCATAGTTAGAAATGACATGGAAAGGGAAGATAAGATTAGTTTTCAAGACTGAGTAGGCTTGTGTGCATACAGGTCACTTATCTGACCTGATAGTCCATAAAAAATAGATTATAATTCCTCTGAACATGAACTTGGGGTTTACTTTGCTTAGGAACCAGGTGGTAGAGTTAAAAAATCACATTACAGAAATGTAACCCTATGATGGTCAACATTGGTTGTCAACTTGACAGGATCTGGAATCGCCTAGGAGCTAAGCCTCCAGGCAAAAGCAAATAAACCTGAGAATGATGGATCACAGGAGAGTAATGATAGCAGTGCACAATTTATTTTTATTAATAAAATACATGCAAATATTATTTTAATTTTCCATATTGAAAAACACGGAATTATGTATCAGCTTTAGCTCGGGGATGTGTTTTCACTTGTTTTTGTTCCTTTTGGGTATCTTGTTGAAGTTCCACTCTATTGACTGATCTCTCTGCACTTGGCATTACAGCATTTGCTTCTGTGTGCCATGCCTCTTATTTTTAATTGGAAAGAAGTATTGGCTCCTTAATTAGAAATTATTCACAGTTTAGATCTCATACAAAATCCACTTGAAACACATTTTGTAGTTTTCCTGTCACTGATTTCTAATTCTGAGTACAAGAGCCCTGCTTCTGAGATCCAAACATTTATTTAGGTTGTGATGATCTTTTATGTTCTGCTGAAGGAGCACGGTTGGCAGTGGGGACAATTACCACAGTCTTGCTTGGTAGGAAGACATTTATAAATACTGCTTAATCCGAAAGCAGTCACCCTAACTCAAGGCAAAATAAAAGTTAAAAAATGTCATTCTACTGAAATATGCATAACATCAAATATCCATTTTAGCTCTAGTTAAATATGATTGATTGGTTTTAAACACTGTTGTACTTTAAGAAGCCTGTTAGAACAATTTAATATCTACAGAAAAATTATGGATGGTACAAAGATACCCTGTAGTCTTCCTTTTCTGGCCTACAAATGCCCTCCTCTACCATCAATGTGTCCCACCAGGGCAATACAGTTTGACCTATCTTATTCTCAGCACACTTACATAGTTTACCCTCAGATTTTCTTTTCATGGTTTCAACATGTTTGTTATGACATATATTCTCCTTTATGATATCATAAAGAATGGTTAAATTACCCTAAATTCTCCTCCATTCTCTAGTTATTCATACCCCTCCTCTCCCCAGTTCCTGACACCCAACAATATTTTTATTCTTGTCATTTTTGCCTTTGCTGCAGGATCACGTATTTGGAATGGCACAGTGTGTAGTCTTTGTAGCTTGATTTGTATCCTTTTCTGATATGCAGTCAATATTCTTTCATTTATTTTCATTGATTTCTAGTTATGATTTTTACAGTACTCAATAATATATAATTGTCTAGAGATATCACAATATTTTATTTTGCTCACCTCCTAAATGATATCTTGGCTATTCTCAATTTTGAACGTTACAGATTAAGCTGATATAAATATTTGAGTGGACATAAATCACAAGGTCTTTTGTATCAATATAAAGAGATGGAATTGAAGGGTAAGATGATGTGATTATATTTATTTCTGTAGGAATCCACTAAATTATCTTCCAAAGTGACCATGCCATCTTATGTTCCGGATAGGAAACAAACAAACAACAACAACTACAACAAAGCCAGGCAATTCCTCTCACCAGTATTTGATGCTGACAAGCTTTATTTTACACATTTTAGTGACAGTGCGGTGACACCCTGTTGCTTTCATTTGCAAATGACCTGAAGTACCTTTTCTAAATGGATTGTTTTCTTTTTGGTCTCTATGTTCTGAGGGAAGGTGTCCTTTGTGTGTGAGTGTCTCTCTCTCTCTCTCTCTCTCTCTCTCTCTCTCTCTCTCTCTCTCTCTCTCTCTCTCTGTGTGTGTGTGTGTGTGTGTGTGTGTGTGTGTGTGTGTTTGGGCATCTGTGTGTATTTGTGTCTCTTGCTCCTTCTGTATTTATTTTCTGCTGCAAGCTGCAAGAATACATGATAGAGATTCAGTAGTATATAATAAAGCTATACCTAGAAAGATCAAGGAATCTTTTCTAGAAGGAAGCCATTTATCAAGGAATATTTGGTGTTATTCAGCTTTTAATATTCAGCTGTTTCTTGCTATGAATGTCTTCTGTGCTCATATACTACTACTAGGCCATATAGCACATAGTATAAACTTCTCAGACCTACTGCTGATCTACTAGGTAATACCTCTACAGAGCCTAGGAGACAGGCAGACTGTAGATGCATAGCTTTGTTTCTTGTGCAAATGAAGCTCAGACTCACCTTCCCCCAACTGTCCAAATGGCATTCCATAGCATTTGACTCAGAACAAAGGATTTTTTTTCTTTTTTTTTGCATATCCAGGTGGGAGTGAAGGGGAGGAAAAATTCCTGGTGAGGCAGAGTCCAGTGGCTGGAGGAGAAGAAGAGAACAAGGCAGAGTTTCTCTAGATGGTGAGGCAGACTGGCTTGGGCTGAGGAGTAAGGAGCAAGAAAAAGTTTTACAGACTGTAGGTAGATTTAAATCAGGTCAGGAGAGGAGAAGAGGAAGGAAAGATGGAGGATGAAGGAACAGAGGACGAAGAAGAGATCAAGAGCCTAAGAGCTTAGTTGTCACTAGGGCTAAGAAAGGACAGAAGAAGAAGGGACAGAGAGGAGCTGAGTGTCAGGACGGAACTGAAGCTGTGTAGATAGAATTTTGTCTTAGAGAAATAAAGTAAACAGACAAAAGAGCATGGTGTACATAGATTCTTTTCTCTCAGATCACCCCCACACTGGACATAGTGTCTTCCCCTGGACTCTAGGAAAGATTTTCTCACGTCAGACCCCTTGGAAAATTCCAAACATTCTATATAGTTTAGACATTAGTCTAATAGTCTTTAATGTCTCCTGCAAATGTATTCTTGATGTCTATGATTTTTCTTTTCTTTTTGCAGTATTATATGTAAAGTAGATTTTAATTTCATAGAAGTCTCATAAGTTTTTTTTATTTACACTTATTGTTTTCTCTATTAAATCCAATGTCCAATGGCAAGAAAAAAGTGGTGAGGTTCCCCCAGTACCATGCTCTAAAATTAAAAAACGTCAAATCCAAGCTCATACACACACACACACACACACACACACACACACACACACACACGTATGATTTGTTTATTTATTATGTATACAGTATTCTGATTCTGCCTGCATGCCAGAAGAGGGCACCAGGTGTCATTATAGATGGTTGAGAGCTGCCATGTGGTTCCTGGAAATTGAACTCAGGTCCACTGGAAGAGCAGCTAATGTTCTTAACCTCTGAGCCATCTCCCCAGCCTTCTGTTTAGTATTTTTTTATTTTAGTCTTTAACTGGGACACAGGCAAATATGAAAATAAAACATCCCTATCTTTATGTGTTTTACATATAAAGGATGCACCATGCATTTAATGCATGTCCTTTATATTAGAAGCTTTATAGACCTTAATTTACTAAATAATGAACTCTGAGAGCGACTGTTGCTAGACCTTCAGGCAGATTCCGCATGATCAGGAACTCTGACTAGGAACTCTGACAGCGACTGTTGCTAGGCCTCAGGCAGACACCAGGTTGGCTCTTAAGGAGTACGTTATGTACATGCCTTGGCTACTGGTCTGAGCCAATTTCCTCGACCCTATGGGCCTGTCCTATTACATCATAGGTCTTACAGTATCCTTCACAAGACAGTTTGAGGTTATTCTCACTCCAATAACACCCTGCCTGGCTATGTAAGCTTTCCTTTGAAATGTCAAAGGCTGTCTTCAGGACCCTATAATGCTTGCATTTTATACAACAGAAAAGCCAGAATCATATGGATGACACTTAGCTGTCCTGACAACCTGTGTTATACCTGACTTTATAAAGAAGACTCCTGATTTTTGGTAAACTAAACACTGGGCATCAAATAACTCTCTCTCTCTCTCTCTCTCACACACACACACACACACACACACACATTTTGGCAAGCAGTGTTCTCTGGGGGCTTCTCTTTCTTAAGTGAAACTATTTGAAGGAAATTTGGACCTTTACACCTTTCATCCTGTGATGGATCGAATGACCTTGCATACCATAAAGATGCCCTTAAGTAATATTTCATATTGTCCTGGTGCAAAACTTTGGAGTTACTCTTATGAGTCTAATCTCTTTAGCAAAAACACACTAATTAACTAAATTTAATAGCATTTTATTTTCTGATCTAGCTGCATTTTCTTTTTAGATCAATTTTCTCTGTTCTATTTTGTTAATCCAATGTTGACAGTAGAAGGCTGTGGTAGCCAGCCAATCCAGAGTGGGAATGTTTTATTATCTTAAGTCTTCTATCAAGGAATTGAGTTTAACACTTTATAACACTTTTATTAATCTTTGAAAACTTCATATACACATGCAATATATTTTGTATATTGTATAATGTTCACCCCCACTTTTCTCCTTGACTTCTTCAAATCCACCCTCAAACTCCTCACCCTTTCCAACTTCCTGTAAACTTTTTGTCTTTTAATGTATAATTGAGTCCAATTTGTGCTGCCTGTATACTCAGGGTTGTAGGGCTATCCAGTGGAGCATGGTAGACCTACCTGGGCCAGTGCATTCAAATAAGACTGACTCTCCTTTCTACAGGAGACATCAACTGTTCATGGGACTTCAGGGGTGGAAGCTTGTGAGTCCCTCACCCTTCCATGCTAGAATGCTGACTGGCTTCATCTTGTACAGATCTTGTGCAGGTACCACAGTTGTTCATGAGTGCAACAGTCCTGGTCATGTCACCACTGAGAAGGGATGTTTTGCTCAAGTCATCACTGACCTCTGCTGCTTAATCTCTCTTTGGCCTCTCTTCACTATATTAACTGAGCCTTGGAGAGGCCATGTAATGTAGATGACTCATTTGGAGCTGCTTCCTTTATAGACACCAATTCAGTTTTGTATTTCCGTGTTAAGGATTTCCACATTGTCATGATTAAATGCAGAAGAGACATTAGTTCTCAGTACTTATTTCCTGGGTATCCTTCAATACAAGAGTTAATAACCAAATATAGTCACCTTTCTAACATTTAGTAAGTTGTTTAACTAAAGTCCACAAATTACTTTGTACAAACATTATGTTGACAGGATTTTGTGTTCACCACTATCTGTTTATGGTGACTTCTTCATTCTGTGTATTTATTCAGGCATATCTCTTAATGGACAGGAAATTATTGTTAAACGGGGCTTATTTGCCCCTAAAAGGGTATATTGGTAATGTAGGTGCCAGGATATAGGTGACAGCATTTATCCACTCAAACCCATGGACTTCTCTTCTGTGCTTATATGGTTGCATCAGAGAATATGTTAAACTGAATATTATGCACTTCATTTACCTAGAATTTAATGTGGTTTCAATTTTGAGAAAATCTTCCTTAGTTTTTTTCTTTTTTATGATTTATTTTTTATGTATTAGTCTTTTTTTACACTGAGGTTTGTATTCAACAACTCAAGAACTAATACTTTTCAGAAATTTCTTTTTCAAATGTTTCTATTTAATTCCCAACAGTAGATAACTTGTTTTAACCTTGAATAGTGAATGTTTTCTACTCAGTGACTGTTCTTAATTATTTTTTGGTTTTATTTTTTTGTTGTTGTTGCTTTTTGAGATAGAGCTTAATATAATACAGGGTAGTATTGATTTTACTATGTTCCTGAAAATGGCCTCTTGCCACCAGCTCTTAACTGCAGAGACTACAATCATATACCCTTAAGCCCATCTTAGATCCTTACATTTTCCTACCAATTATTTTCAAATAAATTTTTATATGCAAAATTTGTATTTTCACAAGATTCTAATTCAAACTGGCCATGGTGAATACACTTCACTATTGGGGTTATGTTAATTTTTCTTAGGTTGTATTCTTTCTAATGTTTTCTAGGTGTATCCAACCTTTTGACATTATAACATGAAGCTGCTGTCTATAAAGTTCCTACTCAAGAAACATAGAACTGTGTCATAGAAATGGATCTCAGATATATTTTGAGTCATTATAAGATTTTATGTTGAGATGCATTCATAACTATCCTTGACCTACTATGGAGCAGGTTTTATGTGTCTGATTTTATTATAACTATTGACACTTCGCATTAGAACTCAGTTCTTCAACGTGTAAATTAGAACAATATGTAAAAACATCAGAATCAGACAATAACATGGAAAGTATCTACAGAGTGGAAGATAGCATCATTGTCATCTTGTCCACCACTTAATATTTTATGTGTATTATTATTTTTTGGAAACCATAATATACAAGAAAAAAGGCCAGTAAGACAAAAAAAATTGCTGAAACATAAGTCCACAAAATACAGTTGAGTTTATTTTGTGGTGACCATGCTGCTGGGCATGAGGCCTGCCATTCAAAGTGATTAATGTACCAAATGAGAATCATTGGGAGAGAACTCTTTATTTTCCTTCTCAAGCAGATGTCAACTGGGGATAGCTCCTTGGTTAGAAATGGGAGCCCATGTCCCCTTCCCCATCTCAGCACTAGGACCCCATCTGGCTTGAGCCAGTGCAGGTCTTATACATGCAACCATAGTCTCTGTGAGTTCATATGTGATTCAGTCCTGTAGTCAGTAATTTTTACATGTAAGTTAAAATAACCGGTAGAATTATAGTCAGGTATGGTCTCACAAAATTACTGGTGAAAAACAGGTAGGTATGTAAGAATATAATTTTTTTGGCTCATTTGCTTATCATTGAAAATAATAGATTATCCCATTCTACAGATTGTTTGCTCCGTTCATTGTTTTCTTTCAAGCACAGAAAGATTTTGTTTGTGTTGGCACCATCTGTTGTTACTTGGGGTTAATTCCTGTGCTGTTAGTGTTCTCCTGAAAAATTCTCGCTTACCTCCAATATCTCGAAAGGTGTCTTCTATGTTTTCTTGTTCTAGAAGTTTCAATGCTTCAGGTTTTAAATTTAGTTCTTTGACCTGTTTTAAATTGATTTTTGTAAGAAAAAAACCAGGTAGAAACCCAGTTTTGCTAGGACCATTTGTTGAATAGGCTATCATTCCTTCTCAAAGCATGGTTTTTGCTTTCTTTGTCAAAATTAAGTAGCCATTGCTTTGTTGTTTCCCCCTGGGTCCTCTCTTTGATTGCGTGGTTATTCCTGTCTATTCTTATGCCAGTAACAGCATGTCTTTATGTCTGTAGCTCTATAGTATAATTTGAGGTCAAATCATTATAACTTTTCCAGCTGCATTTTTACTCCTTAGGATTATTTGGCAATTTGTGCTCTTTTTGTGGTTCTGTATGAACTCTTGTGTGTTTTTTTTTAAAACTTGTGAATCATTATATCAGAATTTTGATAGGTATTTCATTAAATCTATAAATCAAATTTTGTAGCATAGCCACTTTCAGTGGATCAATCCTGCCAGTCCAAGAACATGAAATGTCTTTCCATCATCTAGTGTCTTCTGTGATTTCCTTTTTAAAGAGCTTAAGGATTTAATTGTAGAAGTCTTTCACTTCCTTGGTTAGGGAAATTCCTAGATACTCAATTTTTGGAATTATTTTGAATGGAATATTTTTAACAATTTCTTTCTCTGAGAGTTCAATGTTGTTGTACATAGTTTTATACCTTTTTTGTATCCTGCATCTTTACTGTGTTTATTAGGTCCAAGAGTTTTCTTGGACTCAATAGGGTATTTTAAATAAATAATAATACCATCTGTAAGTAGTTTGGCTTCTTCCTTTCTCATATTTGTCCTTTTATGTCTTTCTTTTTTATTTTATTTTTTATGTCTTTTATTCTAATTGCTATAGCTAAGACATCAAGAAGTTTATCAAATAGAGGAGTGGAGAGTGGACACCTTTGTCACGATCATAATTTAAGAGGAAATGCTCTCTAATTCTCATCATTTAATCTTATGTTGGTTATAAGTTCGTTGTGAATGACTTTTACTAAATTATTTTTATCTGTTTATTCCTGAAGTCTCCAGAACTTTTATCATAAAACCCTGCCGTACTTTAACAAATATTTTTTGGCATCAATTGAAATGATTATGTTGCTCCTTTTCTTAAGTTTGTTCATATAGTATATTGCACTTATTGCTTTGAATATGTTGAAACAACCTTATATTTCTGGGATGCAGCCTATTTGGCTGTAGTGTATAAACTTAATGAGTTCATGAGTTAATTTTGCAAGTATTTTGTAGAGAATTTTTGAACCATTTTCATCCAAGCAATTGGTTTGTATTTGTTTGTTTTGTTTGCTTGCTTGTTTTTATACTGTCTTCACCTGGTTTTGATACGAGTGTAATGTTGGCTCCATAAAAGGAATTTGGCAACCTTCTATCACATTCCATCTTTTGAAATGAATTAAAAAGTTTTAGTATGAGTTATTTCCTGAACGTTTGGAAGAATTCAGCAGTGAATCCATCTGTTTCTGGGCTTTCCTTTGAGGGGAGATTTTAATAAAAGTTTCAATTCCATTGTTAGTAATTGATCAAGTTATTTATATATTCAGGGCTTAATTTTCATAGATGATATGCATTTAGAAATTCTTCTCATTGTTAAGAGTTATCCAAATTTTCAAAGTATAAGTTTCCACTGTAATTTATAATGCATTTCATTGGAGTCAGTTGTATTGATACCCTTTTGATATCTCATTTTATTAATTTTCATCTTCTTTGCCTTTTTGTCTAAGTAGCTAAGGGATTGTCAGTCTTCTTAACTTTTTCCAGCTTTACCAGCTACATGTCAGACAAAGGCCTAATATCCAGAATTTACAAATAATTGCATAAATTAAATACCAAGGGAAAAATTGCCAGTCAAGAGATGGGCAAATGAACTTAGTTGACACCTTTCAAATAAAGAACACAAATGGCCGACAACTATTGAATACAGTATCCTGTAGCAGAAATATTAGTGGTCTTATTAATAAAATCAAACCTGAGGCCAAGTATTGGGGTGAACACTGGAAGATCAGAGAACCAGAACAAGCCACAGCTAACCTCACCTGGCTAACTTCTCAGCTGGTCTTGTTTCCTCAGACTTGAAGCCTCTGTGTCCTCATATCTGAATGGCTCTCAGCTGAACTGCTTCTAGAAGCCTGAAAGCTTAACCAGCCAAATGCTTCTAGTTTCTGGTCCTCACACCTTATATACCTTTCTGCTTTCTACCACCACTCCCTGGGATTAAAGGCTCACTTTCTGGGATTAAAGGCGTGTGTCACCGCGCCTGGTCATTTCCAATGTGGCCTTGAACTCACAGAGATCCAGAGGGATTTCTACCTCTGGAATGCTAGGATTAAAGGTGTGAGTGCCACCATTTTCTAGCCTTTGTATCTAGTGGCTGTTTTGTTCTCTGACCCCAGATAAATTTATTAGGGTGCACAATATTTTGGGGAACACATTACCACCACAGTGTCCAATCTCCATAAGCATAAAGGGAACACAGATTAAAGCACCTTTAAAATACCACTTCAATTCTATTAGAATAGCTATCACGAATCAATCTGAAAAGAAATGCTATAAAGAACGTAGAGAAAAAAAGAGCTCTCATATAGTGGTGGTGTGAGCACAAGTTAATACAGCCATTACAGAATCAGTTTGGAGATTCATAAAAAAACAAAACAAAACTGAAAATAGAACTACTATATGACCACACTATTTCACTCCTGGGCATAAGCCCAGAGAACTCCATACTTTACCATAGCCACATTTTCACCTTCACATTTATTGATGCTGTATTCATTGGAGCAAAAAAAAAAATGGAATAAACTTAGTTGTCCATTAACAGATAAATGAATGGATCTAAAATCCATTCTAAAATCTAAAAATCATCCAAAGTGAGGTAATCCAGACCCAGAAAAAAAATATGGCATGTAATCACTTAAAAGTGGATATTAGCCACAAATTAGATGATATTGAAGCTACAACCTGTAGACCCAGAGAGGTCAGGTAAACAGGAAGTGTCTGGGGGAGAGGCACATGAATCTCCTTGGGACAGGGAAATAGAATAGATTTTCCAGGCAGACTGGGGGCATGAGGGGACAGAAAGGGGAGAGTCGAGTGGGGATGGGAGGGCAGATTGGGTAAAGAGAGAGAATGCAGAGAGAAACAGATGGAATTAAGGGGCATTTGAGGGATCATCTAGAAGCCTAGAGTAGTGGAATCTTCCTAAAATATATGAAGGTGATTCTAATGAGGTCTTCTAAGAATGGCAAATATGAGTCTCAACTGTCCATCCCTTGTAACCAAACAAGGTTTCCAGTATTGGGAGGGGGTTCCATTCAATTGATTTGTTGGCCAAGATGGTCCCATGGAAATCCCCAAACAACTAGGTCTGTGCTAGTTGCTCTCTGCAAACTGTCAGCGGTACCTCAATCCCGAGGACAACACCCATACAACCCATTGAACATGAAGAAGTTGATCTGGTGCCTACATGGGGCAGTCACCCCTATGTTCTAGTCTCTTTGGTGTGGGAAGGTACTCTGCAGGCTACTGAAAGAAAGACATAAACACCAACCAGGCCACCAAACCTTTGACCTACACCCTGTCCTGCCTTTAAAATATGCTAGGGCAATGGAGAAATGGAACTGACTCCCCATGGGAGGCCTTGCCTTGGAGGAGATGGGAATAAGGGTAGGTTGTGGGGGAAGGTTGGGGGCAGGAGGAGGGAGGAGAAGGGGATCTGTGGTTGGTATGTAAAATGAATAGAAAATTTCTTAATAATAAAAAAGAAAAAATAAGGACATAGAGACTTAAGAAAAAGAAAAAAAGTCTGTTTTCAATAAAAGAAAAATAAGAATGTATAACATTAAGTAAGATCACATAGCCTCAGAGGTAAAAACAAAACAAATGTTCCCACTCATATTCAGAATCTAGGCAAACATATACATAGATATGTAAACAAATGTTCATGTGGATATAGTATAACATGTAGAAAAGGGAACAAAAGAGGCTAAGTATTAGGAGATCAGGAAAGACTAGGTAGGTAATGAATGTGAGTTATGATAGATGACATAAATGTAATTGTTTTGTAGTTTTAACTCTGTCATGGACTTTTAAATCTTTGTGGTAGACAACTTCCTAAAATATATTTGATAGTGGAAATGTAACATTCCTTGTGAAACTCTATAATTTCCATTCTGAATGGCGACTCTAATTATATAGATAGATGTTCATTGAATTGTATAGTCTTTGGGTCTGGTAAATATTGGTTGTATTGATTTGTTCTATTTGCAACTATTTTATAACAAAGTTTAGACAAAGAACACATTTTTTAAAATATTCACTAAAGGGGGGAAATTTGTGAAATTGAATGAAGACAGTTATGGTTGCTAAAATGCTAATTCTTCTCAGTTATTTATGAAAAACATCCAAAAAATTCTATTAGTATCTAAGGTCCCTAAACCAATTAATACTCAGTTGCAAAAAGAAGCTGACTTTGTGAATAGAAAAACTTCTGGCTTCCAGGTCCAAAGAATCATCTGTGCAATCATCCCCTTTGATAATATAAGGCCACCCTGGGTTACAATCCATCTGAATTGTGCACCGGTGCCTCCTTCTGCCTAAACTATTCCTCGTCTCTATTAGAAAAGAAGAAAAAATTGTCCAAAATCTACTGTCTCTAGTTTACATAATTAATTGTCATTAGTCAACCTGTTTCTACTGGGACAACCTGTTTCCTAATAGGACAGAGACAGGTTTGAGAAGCATCTTTGGGGTGGGCTGCTGAGCATGCTCTTTTAATTTTAATGTGGCAATTAAACAGGTTTTAACTTCCCGGAGAGTTTTTATTTTAAAAGGAGGAAAAAAATGGAAAGCCAGTTAACATGATATTGGGATCCCATTTCTTAGTCTTGAAGCAAGTATTAAAAATTTATATATTATCACTATCATTTACTTAAAAAAGATGTTGGAAATAGGGTTTCTACCTCAAAAAATGGAGATCTATTTTTGTTTTTTAAATTTTGGTGACAGTGGCAGTTGTTTCTAAGTACAGACATTTGGTTATGACTATCTCGGAAGGAAAAAAAAAGATAGAAACAGCATGATTCATTTGGAATTATCTGGTGCCCCACAGGGACCAAGGGTCAAGTGTCTATTTCTTCATTTGGTCTACCACAATATTTCCCTCTGAATGTAATATTCTTTCAAGAGTGTTGAAGAAACAATGTTGAGCCACTGTGGATAATCAGAGACATACAACAAGGGATTCAAATGACTGTGCTGACACTTTTTTTTTGTACCAATTATTGCATTCAAAGCATATATTCTGTTTGCAAACTGTTTTCTTGGTAGCATCTGTCCAGTTGAAAGTCACATTGCTAATTTGTCCTACAATTTTATTCCTTCAAATTTCTCAGAGATTTTGGTGCATCACAATCCTCTGCATTTGAGTAGCCCCTCCTTCCTTAGACAGCTTGGTATATGACGCCCATCATCTGCCTCGAAACAAAGAATTAGTCATTTATGCTGACTCTTCAATACGACACCTGGGGCCTCTTCAAATCTAGTAGTGTTATTGAAACTTTCACCATAAAACTCAAATCCCACAAATCTAATGGCTTCATTTTCCCTCACACCATGGGTTTTATTGGATGTGTCTTACAAGACAAATGATCCTCTCCTGATGAAGCATTTTGGGAAATGGATCTAAATGTAAAGTTCTTCAACTAATGATTGTCTTACAGCCACTTTTTCTTGAAGGTCACTTAATAAAACATATTCACTGCCTTTGAGGAGACACAGTTCACTGATAGAAACCGGTATTTGCCCATCTTACTAATTATTATTTTCCGAGAAGTTGTATTATGAGCTGCTTGGCAAACCCAGGACACTTCTTTTTGTCTCTGATCATACCTTTTACACTTTTGTCAAAATACATACACAGTTTTGGGTATCTAGTTTAAATCAGCAGTGTTTATTGTCTTTATAATTCCTATTAGTGCCTCAGGAAATCTGAATGCTAACACTACCAACAATTCATCCCAACAGATAAATAATTTTCGATGGTAAGATTAATTTTTGAAGAATCACTCTCACCCTTATTTTGTAAAATGAAGTGAAAAAGGTAAATATTGACTCGTGGGATAATTTTCAGCACCACCTTAAAATAGATATTTTATACAATTCATATTTTATTGCTTATCTGTCCTTAGATTTGTTTTTGACAAAAATATTAAAAGCATGCCAGTATGCATAGAAGAAATAAATTGAATGAGGGACTCCCTAGCCTTATAGGCAATTTCATCTTGCTGGAGGCTTGCCCCCTACTGAATACAGACACAGGAAAGAGAAATTCATATGGCTCTCTGTGTCCCATGTTTAACATTAAGACTTGAAACTAAACAAAAAACTCATTAATTCCATACCATGAAATCATTAAATTTTATTACTATGATAATTTTATTTAAAATGATGTTGTCTCTTGTGTTGATGTTTGTCATGAAATCTCACGAGAATAGCTGTGGGATAAGACTTTTTTTTTTTTAGCAATTGAATACTTGGAGAGACTGAGTTCACAAGTGCTTTGCTGTATTTTCACTGCTTTATGTCTGTTTCATGTAGAGAAAAAGTAAGATAGTTTTCTATATGTTAAATGCAAAACTTCATTCAAAGTAGCATAGTATTTATTGTTAAAGAACAGTGATAATTACAGCAAAGTCTTGATAATGTCTATGTAGGCAATAAAAAGAAGTGTTATTACATAGAAAATATAATCAGACAGCAATTTCAAATAAGATTTTATTTGATAGTTCCCTTTGCGAACTAATAGTCTATGTGAAAATGATAACACTGACATGAAGGAGCATGAGTCAATAGAATGATATTAGTTTTAAATATAAATTTCCTGTGATTAGCAAAATAATTTTATTAGTATTTTTTACTCTTGGACAAATTATTTCACATGATTGTGACTTGTAAAAGTTATTAAAGATGAAATCTGATCTAATTTTGTTGGAAATTTGACACACTAATTTAGAAATATCTAAAGACAGATTTCTGCTGAATCTCTAACACAAATATACATATTTTCTTTTTGAGTAAAAGCCATTTAATTTTTAAGTTATTATCAAAAACACTCAAAGGCTAATCAATTGCATAATTATGTAATATTCTTTCTAAAAAATGTGTTAATGGGAATGATATGTCTATTAGTATTTTACTTAGATAATTGTGCATTATTGATTAGGATTAAAACCAATACTTTCAACATCAATAACATAACAAACTATTCATTGCAATTTACAAACATCCTAATTATTATTAGAGAGATAAGTACATTTACTGACTAGTAAAATGTGCTGAGGCAGTAAAGAAAATACTGTCTCACACATATCACAAACTGCGTATTCATCAGGAACAATTGTTCATTGATGGTGTTTCTGTCAACTATTAGAGCAATAGTAGTACTTGTATCACAAACTAAGTTTTTATTTGTAAATAATTATCAATTTATAGAAAATTCCAAAGAAAGCATGGTAAAGTATTTTGTGAATATTAAAATAACAAAAAAAATATCAAAACAGGTTACTTAGTTACTTCTCGTTTGCAAAGGCTTAGGGTTAGAATAGTTTAGAGGAAGCAATCCAGCTGACCATGAACTTAAGGTAACTTTAGGGGACTAGTGTGTATGATTTTTATTTTATAAATGGTTCTTTGCACCATCTGTTGAATCTAAAAGCACATAGTTGGGGCTGTGGAGATGGCTCAGAGTTAAAGTGCTCATAGCTCAAACATGAGGAATGCAGTTAAGATCCCCAGATCCCGTGTGAAGCTGAGCCTGCAAGGTACTTCTGTAATGTCAATGGTCCCATGACAAGATGAGAGAGAGACAGAAGACTTTTAGGAAGCTTGGTGGTCTGCAAACATGCTGTACATAGTCATGATGAGACCTAACCCAAGCAAGCTTCTCCTCAAACCTTCACATATGTGGTGCCCCTTGGGCTGTACCCCAAAAGATTTAAAATTTTTTGAATATGTAAACAAAATGAAATCATACATCTCTTACCATGAAACAGAGGAGTATGGTCCCATATCCATATTGGTTGTTGAAAGCAAACACCCTGGGGCAATATATTATTTGAAATATAAGGGAGTATAACCTGATCCCCAGACATTTTTTTTGTGCACATTAGAAGAATGAAAACAGTTATTTACTTAACCAAATCAAAAGGTCATTAAATGAATTAGTATGACAATGCAATAATTCAATAATTCTTGCCACAATCTAGTTAACATCACTCTCTATTGAAACATTTAAAACATGGTTAAAAATCATTGACTAGTGATTAACTAATGTGTATGGGGGAAATTTCACAAAGTTCCATCCTAGATGGAGAGATACAGGTAATCCATGGCTACAGAATCCATGGCTTTCTCCAGGAACTAAGCATTTGGTAAGTTATACAATAACAAATGGTCAGACCTAAACACATTTACATACAAGCAACACTAAATGGACTCAGTAATCTGTATGTATATGTGTGTGTTTATATATGTATACAAACACATAATATAAACATACAAACATAAGTATATATGTGGATAGGTAACAATAATAATTATAGAAGAAAAGGTCATGAATTATAGAAGAAAGGAGTAAGGAGTTCATGGAAGGATTTCAAAAGGAGAGAGGGAGAAGTGAGAAATCAGGTAAATACAACAGTTATATAAAAACTTCTCCAAAAATAAAATAAAAATTGTTATAATATACATGCATGGAGACACACTTAAATGTGTGTGTTTAAAAAACTTAGTATTTATTAGATAATTATCATTATAAAATTATATTAGATAAATATCATTATATCAGTATATTTAGTGCTATAACTTTAACAGAATTCAAGAAAATTTTGATTTAAAACATTGCATAAAAGATATGCAAGTAAAAAAGATTACACCGTGTAATTAACTAGATTCAAAGACTATTCATCACAATAGTTAGAAACTTGAAATAAATATATCAATGATAGCAATAGTTATTACTATAACAACTTTTATTTAAACAGGTTCTCACTCTGTAGCCCAGAGAACATGGGCACTGGAAGATGTGGTGCTTGAGAAGGTGTTGAACGCTCTATCCTGATCTGCAAGGAGAGAGAAGGGGTGGGGGCTGGAGAAGCACTGGACCTAGAAGGGCTTCTGAATTCTCAAAGCCCAACCCCAGTAACACACTTCCTCCAATAAGGCCACACCTATATGAGCCTATGGGGTCATTTTTATTCAAACCACCACAGTGTTTTATATATATTGATTTTAAGTTTTTGTTTGACCTTATTGATAGTGTTCTTACTCTTTCATTTTGAATAGTTTAAAATGTTTCAGCATGTGAATTTCTCAATCGGTTTTAATGGCTTTTGTTGATTGAGTTATTACAATAGATTATCTCACTCTCCAGTTCTAAAGAATCAATTCTGGGTCAGAAAGATGGCTCAGTAATTGAAAGCACTTGCTGCCAAGACTGGTGACCTGAATTTGATATCTGGAGCCCACATAGTGGAGTGAGCGAACTCACTTCTACAAACATTCTTCTGACCTCCCCACATACACCACACCTACACTCATGTATGCACACAGACACAGCAGAAATAAATGTAAATTAAATTTAATAACAGAATGATTTTTTTATCTGCCAAGAAGTTCTACTCTTAATATACAGTTACAATACTACCTTTATCCAGTTTCCCCTACTGCTTTAAATGTCTTGAGTCCAAAATTTTTCTTCACTGTTGTATCTTTTTCATTAATGAAAGTACCTGTCTGAGAGTTCCATAGATAATATTGGAGGGATGGATATAAGATTTTGTATATCAGAAATTTTCAAAACCCAACTCAAATAATTATATAAACTATATTATAGCTGGGAGGTCAGTTGGCTACTGTTAGCCTTTTTGTCTTTGTGTCTTCTCAGTGAAAAATAACCACGAAGAGCTTCTAAATGAAGAATAGCAATTAAGAGGTAAGTAATTAGGGAATGGGAAATGTCTACATGCACACCATACTTTATGAGCGAGAGATCATATGTATGAGCCCATAATATCATTTCATAAACTACATATATCACAGAAGGAAAGATAGTAATTGTTCTTTCTTTAAAAATAACCAAGGATAATTTCTTTAATTTATATCTGTAACATCTCTTTAGAGAGTAACTATTTCTACTACCAATAAAAACCCACATGAAGGAGTTAATTTTCAGTCAGTGCTTCTGCCTATGTAATATAACTGTTTTTTCCATTACAAAAAAATACAAAAAAAAACAATGAGACATCCAAAGCACCTTGGCGACTTCTCAATAAAGAAAAAAAAATGACATAAAAATTTTCCAAAGAGAACAGAGGCATATCTACTAAAACTTCCTAAAAAGATCATCTGAGAGTTGGCACCTCATGTTATGTGAAAGGACATGATTCGGATGACTTTGAAAAGATGCAAACAGGAATAGCAAGCAATGTGTTTGACAGGGAAGATCAAAGCCTGAGAAACTTCGTGCAATTTGGCTAGGAAATAAAATATAGGTTTGCATGATCTTTGCTGATGAAACTATGACCCAAAAGTTTATTAAGGATCCAATTAATGATCATTTAGTAGTTTTATTTTATTACCTCCAGTAGATCAGTAAAAAAAAAAAACTGTTGCAAAAACCCCACACTCGTTGCCATTTTTGAAATGTTATTAGTATGTGACCTTCTAGATGACAAATAACTCTAAGCACCTTAACACTGTAACTTCAGGCTTTAGATGGAGACTTAAAGAACATGCTTTAGTCTCTTAGTTATAAAAGACACTCATAATGAGAAAGAGAAAAGCAGTTGCCAGAAAGATAACACTGTAGCAAAATTAAGGATTAAACTATCATATGCTAACCTGTACCCATATCCCCAAACACATAGCATAGTACCATTTGTTCTTATGTCAAAATAGAGTCATTGCAGATAAGAGACTAGGATGAAGCCATCCTGTGCTTTTTGCAATTAGAGACAGACAAGAGCTTAGGAAAGATAATGCTAAAACACACAGGGTGAAGGTGGTGTTTTACCTACCTACGGAACAGGCCTCATGTAGATTTTTGTCTCTCAGAGCCCTCAGAAGGAACAAATACCAATGACATGTCAATTTCAGACTTAAAGCCTAAAAATCTGTGAGACAATATAGTTTTGTTTGCTAATGTACTAGTTCTGGTATTTTACTGTAGCTGTTCAGTTTACACAATGAAATTACTATTTAAACCTTTAAAGAACTCTTGGTGTCCACTGAAGTATATCTTCTCACTGCTAATCTCTTCTCAGTCACTCTCTTGCTGTTCCCCTTCCTTTCTTTTCCTTCCTTTTGTATTCTACCTTCCATTCACAATCAGCCCATTACCTTCTCACCTTCCTTCCTCTAAGGTCCTTTCTTCCTTTCTTATGATATCCTTTCTATGTTCATGCTATGTGTATGTATGGTTATATGCCTACACACTCATTGCTGCATCCCATTATAGACAGAATAGGGCAAGAGAGTGTGTGAAGTGTGTGTGTGTGTGTGTGTGTGTGTGTGTGTGTGTGTGCATGTATCAGAGAGAGAGAGAGAGAGAGAGAGAGAGAGAGAGAGAGAGAGAGAGAGAGAGATTGATTATAGATACCATCTCAACTTCCATATGGACAGCATTCCCACAATAATGACATTAATCCATCCATGAAGGTAGGAACTTAAAGATACAATCACCCTGAAAGTTCCCACCACTCAGTGTTGAAGTGGCATCTCAATTTCTAATGCGTGCACTTTAGTGAGAATTTTCAAATCATAGCAAATACTAAATAAGTATGCTTTTATATTTATATATCAAAAGGTAGATGTCCAAAACCACCTTGCCCTTGGCTCTTCCATATGGAAATTAAATCATATAAATTATGAAACAAGGCTTTAACTAATACAGCTCTTTCTAGTCAGTCTATAATTAAATGTTGCCACTGACAAACCTTTACAGAAGCTATTTTAAAAGAATCCTGATAATTGACTAAAATCAGTTATCATTTTTTATTTATCTATTTAGATAAAGAATATGTTCATAATACTTAACAACTATGAACATTTTATGCTTATTTTTAAAAGTTAAATTAGTATGTAATAAAACAAGCATATAATATAGATGGGATCTATCATCTGTCTGTTATCTATCTATCTATCTATCTATCTATCTATCTATCTATCTATCTATCATCTATCTATCTAACTAACTAAATTCTGGCTTTATAGGAATTAACATTATATAAATAGGGAAATTTTCACTGAAATAACAGCTACTCTAAAAGTGCTTACATACAGAAAGTTATTTAATCACAACAGCTGTTAATTAAGTAAACTGCTAATATTTATTAATTTTACTTTTTGTTTGTTTTGGGGAGAACTGAAAATTGAACATAGGGACTCAAGTATATTAGCTATGCACTCCACTACTGAGCAATATCCAGTCATAAGTATTTGCTTTTAGAAGATGCAAAAACAGACGCAAACTAAAAATGTTGAAGAAATAATTAAAATAAAATATGATAGATTGCTCATACTGAGGGTAAATGAGACTCTTTCATTATACTGGGGATAGAAATCACTTTGTCCTAAGAATGCAAAAAGCTAATTCAAAATATCGACAATATTTGCCATTGCTTTGACATAAAAGTTGAAATTACGAGGGGAATTTCCAGAAGTAAAATTATAACACAAGATGTCCAGTAATAGCTCATCTTTCATGCCAAAGCTGTTCTAGTGGATGAAAGCACAAACTCGCTAAAGCTAACTCAGGAAAGATGACAAGGTTAATTTAAAAATTATGTAAAAATCTCAGTGAGAGGGAGATTCAGGAAAAGACACATATCAAGGCCGTCTGTCTGTCTATTTGCTTTAGTTTCCTGAAATAACTGAATTTTCTACTTGGAGTGTGTCTCTTGCTGTTTGTCTCTTCTGGCTGTCTTCCTCTTCAGCTGTTTTCTCTGGAGACACTTAGTTGATGGCTTTGCAGCCTGAAACTACAGGACTCCCTGAGTTCTTCATGCATTAGTATATACATTCTGAGATAGAAATGCCAAGTTCTCAGTGGAGAAAGCAGATTGACCTAATTCATCTTTTTTATGGTAGAGCACACGGGCTATCCATGGCCCACCTGGCTATCAGCAGAAGAGCAAGGCAGTGCCCTTTTATTGTTGAGGTTTCTGAACAGACATTGACATCCTAAGAAGTCCACTGGCTATCAGCTGAAGTACTTGGTCCAGAGTAACAAGGATAGCATCTGTTTGCATTTGGTCATGAATGAAGCAGGGTTATAGAGTGGCTTCTGCAATAGGCACTGACTTTGACCTTTGCTACGTAGAAATTAGGATTCTCTATTTTATTTTTTGCAAAACTTCGGAATTTCATAATTATGCCTGTTCTTAGACATACCACTTCTGAGTATGTGATGAACGGAGAGATAAAAGGGGGACAGTGTGCTGAGTCACATAGGGATGAATAGGAACTAAACTCTAAAGGTCAGGTACTAATCTCAACATTGACACAAAATCTAAATGTTCACAGAAAATATTTCTGCTTCTGAAATGCTGTAAGGAGAATGGAATGTGAATTCACTATTTAGAAGATATGACTCAAGGACACAAAAACAGGAAAAACAATGTGTGGAAACAGTAAGATGCACTCAGAATCCAGAATCTTGTGGGAAGATAAACAAGCAAGAAAAGGAAAAAGATTAATAATGTAATTGTAGGATAATTACATCAGTTATATTATTTTCTAATATATAATAATTATGTTAATCCCATTTGTCTAAAGATAGTGGCTTGTTTTATCCAGCGGAACAAGAGGATTAGTTTTGATGTGAAGAACAGGTGTAAAGAAGCTAAAAGAGCCCAACAGTGTCAGTTCTTCTGGAGAATATTATTGGGAGATATTTATAGGAAGAAATTAATTCTAGGAATGGCTTGCAGGGAAAAAATGGTCCTTAGTTATTAAAGATATTCATTATGAGGACTTTCCATAATAAGATATGAGATAGTGGCAGAACAATAGTGTCTTAGGGTTTCTATTGCTGTGAAGAGATGCCATGACCACGACAACTCTTACTATAATGAAAACATTTAATTGGGGTCACTTGTTTATGGTTTCAGAGGTTCAATCCATCATCATCACTGTGGGAAGCATGGCACTGAGTTGGCAGACATGGTGCTGGAGAAATAGCTGAGAGTCCTCCATCTTGCAGGCAACAGGAAGTGGTCTCAGTGCCACATTGAGGGAAGCTTGAGCAAAAGATATCTCAAAGCCCACCCTCACAGTGACACACTTCCTCCAACAAGGCAACATCTACTTCAACAAGGCCACTCCCTTTGGGGGTCATTTTCTTTCAAACCATCACAAACAATAATAACAAAAGACAACACCTTTTAAACCACCACCATGTGTTAGTTATTTAATTGAAAACACTATGTTGGTTATTATGATTGATAAACATACTTTCTATAAGAATGATATAGTATATTCATTATTTTATAGATAAAAATGTTGAGGCTCAAAAAGTTAACAAACCAGTTATTAACAGTTTCAATAAGAAGAAAAGCAGAATCTCAAATTTTTACTCTTTATCCTATTTTGTAAATATTCTCTGGAGCACTATTGCAAACTGATGAGCACTAGGGGAGGATGGGAACATGATCCTGAAGTTTACAATAACAGAGCACAGCACCACTGAGCACAGTAGGACTGAAGTTCTACACTTCAGAACAGTGGAACAATATGTCGTTTAGCATGAGTTTGTGTTCCTGAAAATAGATAGTTTAAGAGAATGGGGAATTCTAAAAACTAGAAATATTTCCTTTATTATGTATTATTCAAAGGATGTAAAATATAGTATATTTACTTAAGGAATCAACTATATGGAAGTATTAAGTGGCATGGACTTGAAGATTGTATGAATGCTGGAATAAATGGCCGTGGGGGTGTGGAGGCAGAAAATAACATCTACAATGTTAGGAATTCTAAACTAAATGTCTGCAAAAATATCTTAATATGCTATGTATATTTTAACATGTTATAAACCAGTGGTTCTCAACCTGTGGTGGCAACCCCTTTGGTGGTCAAGGGGTCACCTAAGAACACTGGAAAGCACAGATATCTATATTATGATTCATAACAGTAGCAAAGTTATAGCTATGAGGTAGCAATGAAAATAATTTTATGGTTGCAGAGTCATCACCACATGAGGGACTGTATTAAAGGGTCACAACCTTAGGAAAGTTGAGAACCACTGCTATAAAGAAAAGGACAGAAGGTCAGAAAATGCCACCTCTTGAGGAAAATTTAATGCTGAAGAATAACGAAAGACATGCCATGCACAACAGACCCCGACTCTTGTGATCATAGGTAGATGTGCACATCACATAGAAATTCAAGGAGTTCATAAAACTGGCCCCATTTCCTTCTCCTTAAAAGATCGGATTACATGATGTGTGTACCTTGCAAATTTTCTGTATCTGTCTCAATACCAATGTTCAAAAGTCTAGTGTGTGCAGAGACAGCGAAGTTTGAATCACTTACATTTATGAATCACAAAATTGCCAAGTCTACACAATTATGAAGATAGAAAAATTTTCAAAATTTCCCCTGATTTAATTTTTATAGAATAACTTTTATGTCTAATATGGTGAGATAAACTCTATGTCTATGTTTAAAACAGCTCTCTGTTGATAAATTGACTCTTTCCCCAGGGTGTTCTCAGTCAGAAAGAAAGTTCCAAGAAACAGACTGAGGAAGTCATACAAGCAAGCTTGAATCCCTGTCTCCAGGTTCCTGTACCATTTGAGTTCCTTCCTTGCCATCACTCACTGTTGAAATGTGGTGGAGACTTTAAAGACAAATGAGCCCTTTCCTTCCCAAGTTGCTTTTGGTCACAGTATTTATCACATCAGAAAACTAGTTAATATAATGGCCTCTTATGCCTTTGGAAGCTTAAGCTCGAACAATACCTTCCTCTTGTAAATTACCTTGGTCATGGTATGTTATCACAGCTGCAGAAAGGTAACTACTGCAAGAAGAGGTGCTGGTACAGACATACTTGGATTTTTTAATGTTGACTAAAATCTAACAGAAAAAAATGATGGTTTAAAATCATAAATCCATATTATCATAAAATTAAGATTTAGAAGTAATTCATGTCTTAATATTTTTATAGTACAGGTATAACTTTAAAAATCAAACAGGATTCCATTATAGATATAAAATAATTTTTTTGTCAAAATTACCCAATTTATTGAAGGAAAAAAAAACAGTAAATCTGGTCCAAATGAAAAATAAAAGAAGCAAGAGAACAGTCCATATACCAAAAAGTAGTAAAATGGGATTGCTGGGCCAATGCTTTAAAAGGCAATTCAACTTCAACGTTTGGGTTGGCCTTTAATAAGGAACTGAAACATATAAAAATTCCCAGCTTATGTGTATGTTTGTTTGTGTGCATGGTTATGTGTGCATGGATGCATGGGAACATGTGTATGTATGCATGTGATGGTCAAAATACAATCTCTCTAAGTGTCGTTTCTCGGCTTCTGACCACCTCAGGTGCTTTCACCAATTCTTTTTTTTAATTTTTTAATTTTTTTTATTTTTTAAAGATAGAATCTGTCACTCACCCAGAAATTGCCCAGTAGACTGGAGTGGCTGGCCAGTAAGACCCAGAGATTTGTATGTCACCTCCTCTCCAGCAGAAGGATTACAGGGTCCTGCCAAGACGTAGCCTGCATATGATAGACTTTCCAATGCACTATCTTGCTGTGTGATCCTTGTTACCATAGAAATGTGTTTACTCCCTAGGATGACTGCCCATGCCTGTCCAAGAGTGCCTGAGGCAAGATGATTCCTTCCCTCCCCTTCTCAGCAATGCATTCAGCATGCTCAAGGGCATTACGCAAACAGCTCTCATTCAGCCACAGAGCCTTCTGTATCCTGAATACATCTACTGATAGTGATTAGAGAATCTCTGTATAGTTTCATTGTTTCTCTGACCCTGCTCTGAGCTGGATGGAATACAAACTTCACAGAATGCCAGTAAAGACACCTAGAAGCAGCACAGTCTGTAGATTCCCCCGGCACTGTTGAATTTAAGTTCTACGTCAATTCCTCACTAATGGTTACTGGCCTGCTGTGATGCTAAGATGTCCAGCTTTTGACTTGTGTTCTTGGGATTGAATTCATGACTTCCTATTTGTAAACCACGGACTTTACTAAATAAACTATCTCCCTAGCCTCAGTTAATTCTTTTTATATGACAGGAAATCTCATTATTTGAATCAGAAGCATCCCTCCTGCCCCGCATAAACTCATGTGCGTGTCTTCCCTAGTTGGTGAGATTGTGAAAACTTTGGTAGGTGAGAGCAAGAAGTAGGCCACAGAGTGCATGTCTTTGAAGGCTATATTGAATCCCTAGTTTATGTTCCTTCCCTCCCTCTCCTTACCTCACCCATTACTTCATCGTTTCCCTCCTTACCACCTCCTCACTTCTTCCTTCTAGTGCATTGTGAAGCTAACAGCTCTCCTCTGATACATGCTTCCATCACCAAGCTGTTCTGTTCAAGTGCACAGTACTAAGCAGTCTCTTAGGCCAGAAACTAAACCGTCTCCTCCTTCCTTTATGTCCTTTGTGCCAGCATGTGACTACAGCAACATAAATATTAGCTATTTAGTAAATAATAAAGATACACACAAGCAGCATTTCAAAGACTAAAGCCTCCAAACCTATGCCTGCTAGACAACTGTCTGTTTTTGAATAACATCATGATGAAACAGAGATATATCTGAAACTTTCATGCTACCTGTTGATGATTTGGAGTCGACTACCCAAACTGAGTAGTTGCTAAAGAGACTAGATGGCTCATAAGGTCTTCAATATGTTTTTAAGATAAATTTTTCTTCCTGATAATTAGACAAAATTTAATTAGAATAAAATAACTTTTATTGATAGTACCTCCATTTTCTAATGACTTCTAAAGGGTATTCTTGATATCAAAAGAGTTGGTCTTTTTATGTATAGGTCTACTTATTTACATAGATGCAGGAAGAGGTGTTAATTGAATATGAAAACCTCCATCAACACTATTTCTAACATCCACTGAGGTAAAGATAATTAACTTCTTTCAATAAATTTTGTATTAAAATGTATCATTATGACTGTTGAAGTTCCTATAATTTATTCCTGTTAGAAAACCAGGAGAAAGAAACGCTTGTTACCACTTCTTTCTAGCAATAGCATAGATATAAGAGACTCCTCCAGTTCACGGGGAATACCATATTTTCTAAAGTACACCACCTGCCAGGGACTCATCTTCCTTAGTAGTGGGAGTTTGAAGCCCCCAAGTCTATGTACCTTAGTGTCCCTTATGAGACACATATGGGCAATGGCTTCCTATGTAAAGTCAATTCTTTTTCATAAATGATGAACTTACAGTTTTGAAATTGATTTGTAATGACACATTGCACCTCAGGTGTGGCCATGGATATTTCATAATCCGGGGCATTTAAAAATCATTTCCTTGCCGGGCGTTGGTGGCGCACGCCTTTAATCCCAGCACTCGGGAGGCAGAGCCAGGTGGATCTCTGTGAGTTCGAGGCCAGCCTAGGCTACCAAGTGAGCTCCAGGAAAGGTGTAAAGCTACACAGAGAAACCCTGTCTCGAAAAACCAAAAAAAAAAAAAATCATTTCCTTGTACAAAGACAGATCAATCTCACTTGCACTTATATGATTAAAGTGACTGTTAAAGAATTCTAAAGAACCAATGAATATTACACAATTTAAAAAATGATTTCCTTTGTGAAGATGTATTCACCAAGTTCAAAATTAGAAAATATTAAGATATATTTCTCATATGTCTGTAAGAAAAACAGAGTATCAGAGAAATACCATGCAAAACACAAACAAAATACCTTCATCCACTCATTGAGGTAACCACCTGTATCTGTAGCTTTAGGGAGTTACCAGGATCCTCTGAGGACACCTGCATTTACATGAACATACTCATATCCACAGACATAATTGAAAATAATAAAATTAAGCAATATATTTGTTTAAAAGCCTATGGATATATCTTAATATATTCTAATATACATGATATATTTATCTTTATTAAGAAAGAGGTAAGTGTGAAATTTTAAAATTGGCTCAAACTAGAATTAAAAAAAAAACTCTAATTGGGGTAAGATTAAATCTCAAAGTAGTTTTGATTTGCATTTCACTGCTGGATAAAGATGTGAAATTTTTTTTAAGTGTTTCATAGTCAGAATGGCCAAGTTAAGTAAAACAAATGCAGGAAAAAAAGAGAACACTGATTCATTGCTGTTGGGAGTACAATTTTGTACAGCCACTATGGAAATCAATGAAGAGTTCCCTCAAAAAGGTAAAAATCTATCTACCTCAATATCCATCTATATGGCTCTAGGGCATATGCCCGAATGACTGTTAACCTTCCTACAGAGTCACTTGGTCATCCATGATCATTCCTTCTCTATTTATAATAGACAGAATTGGGAAACAGTCTAGATGTCCATCAACTGATGAATTGATTATGAAAATGCAATATATGTATGCAATGGAATATTTTTAGCTGTTAAGAAAAACAAAATTTGTTGATAAATGGATGGTGATACAGTCACTCTGAGTGAGGTAACCATTCAGACTCAAAGAGACAGATGTAGCATGATTTCTCTTATATGTGGATGCTAGCATTTAAGCTCTCAATATGTGTGCATTGGTATGAATAACCACAAAAATCAGGTATCTAGTAAGTGAGCAAGGTGGGAAAGGGGATATTCCAAGAAAGAGGAAATAGATTATAGTGTGATAGAGATAAAAGGGAAATTAGAATAGGAGAATTAAATGAAGAGAGGGATGAAAGATTAGAGAAGAAGACAATACGGGGAAGATCATTAGAAAATCTATGTAGAAACCTAATGCCCTAGAAGCTTCCAAAAGCATTTAAATATGTGGAGTGTCAGGGACAAGGACAGAATCTCTAGTTAATGGAAAAATACAGACCCCCGATAAGACAGGGAACTAGAACATCTTATGGTCAGGTTGCCTAGGGATAGGACATTGAGTCAGAGCCCTTGATCTACCTTTTCATCCTGTCAACATCCTGCATAAACATTCTACACAAACATCCTGTTAGCTTGCCCCACCCTATGCAGATAACAACTTCCTGCTCCCCCCACCCTGCAGGAACTATATAAACCCTCCTGAAGAAAAATAAAGTTGCACTTTGATCAGAATCTTGTCTTGGAGTATTCCTTTGTGTCTCCTGTTCCTATCATTCCATCCTTAGGGTGGTCGAGTTCCCGTTGAAGCCCTGCTGATGGGGCAGTGGAAGAAATTTGAACAGAGTCATTGTATATTGGAGGAAATAATGAATGCCTCAACTGGACATCTTATGCATACAATATAAACTGTAATACCAAGAATGGGTTACATTTTATTGGCTTGTGGGCCACAGGGATCACATAGACTCACAAAACATCACGGGCCATTTGTTGCTCTCCAGAAGCTGATGGTAAGGCCCTATTGCTGAAGACAGCACTCACTTATGTTATTAAACAGGGAGAAACAGAGTTGGTTCCCAAGAAGCTTGACCCCTGCTAACTATATAATTCATGGTGGTAGAAGGAACTCTATATAATACCAGAGGAAAATTTATTCATCAACATAACACAGGTAAAAACCTTGAAAGCTATGACAGAGACCTGCCCGCAAGATATACTGGTGTAATAGTGGCATGAGTATTATGGTGGTAATTGACCAAGTTTTGACTGGATTTTTGGTCCACTCATTGAGATAGAATCCATATTTGACACTGCTAAAATAATCAAGGACTTGAGACTAGACTGATCATAGACCTATTGGAAATTCTACTTCTGTTCTGCTAAAGGAACATCGCAATAAAATTACTCTAATGAAATGTTGCTAAGCTAATAGATCAATGCATTGTTCAGCCCTCATCAGAGAAGATGCTTCTTTCAATAGATGAAAATTAACACAGACACCCGCAACGGGACAACATGCAGAGTGTGAAAAACCTTGAAACACTCAGTACTGAATAGGATGTCTTCATCAAACCCCTCAGGTTAAGACTTGGTGATTTTTGAGGAAGAGTTAGAGAAAGAATGTAAGAGGCAGAGATAGTCAATGACTCTAAGGAAACTATAGGTTATATACAAAGTTAATTTAGCCATATAAAACTTAGGGTTATTTTTCTTATATGATAGAATATCTAAATTGTCATACCATTTCAGTTTCTGAGCTATGGGTGGATAATAAATAGTTCAGTAAGCAGAGGTAATTGTCTTCTATATTTCTCAGCCTACCTTGTTGAAAAATGTCTCAGTATGGCATGGTAGGACTTATCTCTGTCCCATTTTATAAATATAAGCTTTAATTACTTTCCATTAGTACATAATGGATATAAAACACTTCTACCATTGGTGAGATTTGATTGTAAACAAAACACACATGATATTTTTCTTTATGGAGGGTCCATTATTGAAATAAACTTAACAATAGCATCAAAAAAGTAGAATACATGCTTAGGTTTGGAAAGTAATATAGATCACTTCCTGGGTTAGGGAATGATGGGGATAAGGTTTCACTATAGTGGTCAAGGAAGACTTATAGGTTAAAAGAATATTCTGAAGTAGTGTGAGGAAACAAAACATTTGTCATTTAGCAGTACCATGTATCTGTGAAAGGAAAGAATTGGCATTTGCTAGAAAATAAGGAATTATTTTAAGTAGGAAAAACAAAATTGTCTAGTGTGGGGGTATTGTGTTCCCCAAAATATTGTGTATGCTAATAAACTTATCTGGGGTCAGAGAACAGGACAGCCACAATATTAAACATAGAGGTTAGGCAGTGGTCGCATACGCCTTTAATCCCAGAAAGCCACACCTTTAATCCCAGGGAGTGGTGGTAGAAAGCAGAAAGGTATATAAAGCGTGAGGACCAGAAACTAGAGGCATTTGCCCTGGAGAGACATTTGGCCTGGTTAAGCATTCAGGCTTTTGAGCAGCAGTTCAGCTGAGACCCATTCTGGATGAGGGCTCGGGGCATCCAGTCTGAGGAAACAAGATCAGCTGAGAAGTTGGCCAGGTGAGGTTAGTTGTGGTTTGTTCTGTCTCTCTGACCTTCCAGTGTTCACCCCGATAACTGGCCTCAGGTTTGATTTTATTAAGAAGAACTTTTTAAGAGTCATGCTACAGTCTAGAGCTATAAAATGTTAAATACAAATAAAGATTTGGATAGATAGTTCATATTTGTTAAAATACTACCCAGAGAAGATAAAGGCCTGAATAAGTCACAAGCTTAATGCTACCCAGCTATGTACAAGCACACTAGTGCAATTTGTATTGTAGAATATATGCTTGTGAGAAAGGAACTAATTAAGTTAGAGATGAAACAAATATTCACAACATCTTTATATATGAGAAGCACTAACAGAAAGCTTAAGTGGATAGAAAAGGTGGTACAGAGCAGAGGCAATTATTATTTGAAAAAAAAAACAGGAAGCAGGGAAATAGGCTGACAATATTTTAGCTTCAAAGTGTGAAGTTGGCGTTGAATGGAAAAAGGTTCTCTTGAGGGGCTAATGTCATTGAGGTGAAAACATCTGTCTATACTGTAATATGTCGGTTATTAGAAGGGCTTGTTTTTTACTAAGGTCATTAGATTATGATTAACAAGCAGAACTTTAGCATGTTGTTTTGATCTAAGGGTGTTTTATGTAGAATTTCTACAACCAGGGTGGTATACTGCCGGTTGTCATTTGTGTGAAGAGAGAACATCAATTTCAGGTACCAAATACATTATTAGCTATTCTACCATACTGAGAATTAAATCTCTGGAAGATATTTATTTTATAACTGAAAGCTTACACCTATTTCCCATCTCTCAGCATTTACTGTTTGATACAATGTTAAACTTGGAGACTACTATATTAAATGAATGAGCAGATGCAGGACAAGTACTGCATGATGTCACATATGTGGCATAAACATTTAACGGTAGGTAATTAGGAGTTCTCAAGTTGAAGTTGAATGTTCCCATGTTTCTTTTCATGAAGACAATTTCAACAAAAGCATTGCTTTTTTAATTAATCCTACCCTCTATTCATGTTTATTATACCTTTTAGTTAAACCCATTTACAGCTTATTATGAACTTGTTACCTTCCCTTATTTATATGTTGCTTGTTTTGGGTCCTTTTTACTCATAACATGTTTACAAAGTAATTTCTAGTCAGGGTAGTCTCTAGAAACTGCTAGCCATAGGGAATATGCATATTTTTATTTCACTCTGAAATATAAAAAAAATGTTTGCAACCCTAAAAGTAATTACATAATAATGTGATGAGAGAGGTCATTCTTAATTTTTATCCATTTAGGAAATATTTGTTGCCTTTTTAGCGCATACTTATGAGTTTTTCTGGTTCTATGAAATCAGTTATGGATTCAAACTGATGAAATCCACAGCAGGATGGCATGTGCACAGTTCCCGTGAGGAAATGAGCCTGACAGGGGAGAAAGCATCTAAACATAATGAATAGAGGTTTTCATGTCAGAATTATGCTAATACCTAACAGAACTGACTTTATTGATGCAGGAGTTCTAACCAGGAAGCACAGTGGATGTGTGAGAATTATTCACGCAGCTGTGCTATGATCCAGAGGAGACCTGGATTTGGACCTTCTGCTAGGATTATGGTAGGAGTGGAAAATTAGGACGATTCGTTGTGAACAAGAGGAAGGCTTAGCCACTCTGAGCCTGGCACTAAGGAAGGCACAGCCACCCTCACAAGACTGAGGTGTTTGTCTTTGACATGGCCATGTCAACAATCTACACTCACTCAAGACTTCCGCAGGCCCCCACACCTATTCAAAAACTAGATTGAATCATCTACTTAAAGATTAGTTACTACTAATAAATTGAACATTTAGTATGTGTGATATAGGCTTCTCTATAAGATCTTAAAATATATCAGTGGAAGATTAATGTAAAGGATTTCCTTAATCAATCATAAATTTATAGTCTTTCTAAAACTCAATTAATTGGATAATTAAATTTCATTATAAAGTAGCCAAATAAAAAGGCAATTTCTCTAAGCATAGATAGATAGACATCAAAAGTTTTCTTCATTTCAGTATCTTAAAAGTATACAGAAGCAAGAATCACATTAAAGATAAAATAAATATTTCTGTATGCTTAAATTTGAAAATGTATTATACAGTGAGAAAAATTAATTCAGGTTAAAATATAACATTGGAAAAATCTGTAAGACTTTCAACCATTTCCATTAATCCAATGAATAAAATCAAAACTATATCAACCATCAGTGCAGCAATTACATTTATTTTCTTCTCTTCCAATTCTAGTTCATTATATTTTCTAATAATAATGATTTGATATAGTAAAATCTTTATGAATTTGGCAAGTAATAGCTGAGTATTATAATAGGTAAGGACTGAGCCTTACCTATTTTTATAATTCATTGTGTGGATTCTGTAAGACATGGTTTTTCAGTAGTGCATTTAAAACTTAGACATTTACACCTGAGATATTTGAGCTCCCTTTATATGCTGGCCAGCATTTATTTGAACAGTGAAATGAACTTTTTCAGGTGTCTGGTGAGATTTAAGAGTCCACTCAGGAAAGTTTATTAGAGGCACTGAGCTCAAGGCTAGTCCATTATAGTTTCTTTGACCTACTTCTAAGCAAAGAATCACACTCAAATATTTTACTCATGGAGACAACAGAATTTAAAGTCAGGAAATTCTATTTGCCTCTTGATTGCGACCCTGAGTCTCTCTACCAAATGTATATTACACAAAGGACCATTGCTGTTGAGAACAGAATCATCAAAGTTTAACATAATGATTTATAACTTTTCTAGTGAGAATTTCTTCTACCTATTTTATACAAGTAGTATAAGACACTGCTTAATAATCATGTTAATTCAATTGATTTAATGCAAATTTCAACTGTGGATTATCTTTATCACATGTTCATGACAGGAAAAATACGCTGTCAAGATAGCTATGTTTTTTTTTATTCTTTTGTTTCATTCCATGTCTCAATTATTTAAAAAAAATCCATGGCTATTTCCAAAGTTTCTTTGCCTCATATCAGGTTTTCATGATCTGTGTGATTGTGTTACTGTTGTTTTAAATGTGTTATTTAATGTAGCAATTTTCTTAGTTATACCATATCAACAGAAAAAAAAGTATGAAAATATTTTTCCCTTAAATATTTTACAAAGATCCTTTATCTTTTTTTTTTTAAACTTCTGGATCTTTTTAATATAATCTAACTAACATGCAGCTAAAATAAAAACAACAAATAATATTTACCTGATTATGAAATTATTACAAAATACACACAAGGAATTGAATCTAATATTATCAAAAGTATAGAATGAAGTCACCTCATGATGGTGCATATCTGTAATCCAGCACTCTGGCGGATGAGGCAGGAAGACTACTACGAGTTTGAGTCCAACCAGGATAGTAAAGCAAGTACCAGGCCCACCTGGACTTCATGGCAAGGTGATGTTCTAGAAGAACAAAAGCCAAGAGCAAAGCACAACAAATGGAGTTTGGTATTAAATGTAACAGTGCAACACGTGAGATACAATGCTTAATTTTCATTGTCCACTTGACTCAATTTAGAAACACTTGGGAGACATGTCTCTAGGTCTGTGTGAGGGTGTTTCCAGAGGCCAACTGAAGAGGAAAGATCTGTCCATCAGCTGTGGTTGGCACCATTGCTGCTGTGTGATGACCAACTGAACACAAAGGGAAAGGAAGAAAGCCAGTAAAATACTGGCATTCCTTTGGTTCTGCTTTCTGACCAGCACTGTGGGACAAGCTGCCTTCTGTTCCACACCTTCCACACCATTGTGGGCTGGAATCTCAGACACCGTGGGGCAGAATAAGTCTATCCTCACTTTTAAACACAGAATATGTATAGGAACAAGAATAAGCCTCAGAGCATATGTTGGTGGGTTTATCAGGTTTGACTTGTTCTTATCTACTTAAACTTCTCCTTGTTACAAGACTAGACTCACAAAATAAATTTATAATTTTTGATGTAGTTTAGTAAATTGAAATATACTATATTGTTTTATAATATTATTTTTAGTGTGCTGCCTGAATATCACAGGTTATATTCAATAATTGGTAGAATTTATCCATTGTATACTAATAGAAAAAAAGTGGAAAAGACAAAATCTCAAAGAAAACGATATTCTGATTTTGAAACAGTAAATCCTTATCACTTCAAAAAAGTACACATAAAGCAAAAATGATAAATACTTTTTAATACAGTAGTATTCACAGTAGTATTCATGTATTTCTTTTGTATTTTATTCTGTTATGGATATGCAGTGTCATTGAGAGACTTTGAGGTAGTTAATGTTCTTTAATATCAAGTCAAATTATAATACAAATTTAACGCAGACCAGCCAACCTCAAAGATAAAAATTTATGAATCACATTAATGTGGAACAGCACCTAATGTCTGTACTAACTTGGACAGAAATGACTTAACATTGCATCTGAAGAGCCTGGTCATGTGTGTCCTGATTGTGCTTTTATGTACACAAGGTATTTAGATTTTTGGATCTATGAGCATGTACAAGCTCTGTGAGAACATGTGGTATTCAGGAAAGTGAGGGAGAAAAGGGTTAAGAATTTCAGAAATTTAATATTTGTATTATAGATGGTTACATACACCAAGATACAAATCCCTAGTCATTTTGGTGACTCTAGCTTTGGTGGTGTCATAGGACTGTGATGTCTTGACTTGAAATGACATTCCACTATGAATGGCTTGAATCTAGCCATAAAATGATTCAAATTGTTAGTCTTAGAAGTGTCAGTGTGGTAGCTCTTTTCATTCAAGTTTAATTCATATGTTTTCCTTTCTTTTACCCCTGGGGCTTGGACGCCATTGTCTATACCAACAGTTACCTCTCTGAGATACCTATAAAAAATTGAGATGGATAAAGAACAGGTTGAATAAAATATAGATTTGAAACCATGAAAAAGTCAATAGTACCCCATAGACCAGGGTGAACTGAAAAATGGAGTTGGTGTATGCAGAAAAGGCAAGTGGCGTGGAATGAAATCAGAAAAAGATAAAGGGAAAGCTCACTGTTGAAATTAGCAAAGGAAGAGAATTTCACATACTGAGCTGACTGAAGGTGAGGAGTAAATGATACTTAAAAAAACCTGCTAAATAAGTAATTAAGTATCCATACCATGTGGGATATTATTATCATTGTTTAACATCTAGATTTCCTGATTAAAAATAAGGCAGATATTTCCAATGACTTCACATTTTATGTATCTAGGCATCCATTCCCATGTGGAAATTTATGTGTGTGTATTAGAATTGAAGATAAATTTAATCAGTTAATCTCACTTTTAGCACTCTAGCATTTATAGTTAACTGAACACACCTGTATAAATAAGTAGTTATATGCATTGAGTACTACCTTCTATATAGAGGCTTTATTGACAAGCAAGGCATAGGTTAGCACTCTGCATTGTCTTCAGGTAAGAAAGGTGATGTATTGTTGAAAATGATCAGTAAACAAAACATATTTAAAACTTTTCAAACAGAATGTAAATCTGATGCTCATTAAAATTCAAGTAGACCTGTATATTTTGGTGATGGAGGATATAAATGCCCATTTTAACCATGCTATGAGAAAGAACTAAAACAGCTAAGTTTTCATCAGACTTACTGACATGGTTAGAGCTTTTAGAGCTTGATGTCTCTGATATATAATAATTGAGCTGGACTTTATTGTTATCTTCCATCTTGTGAATTAGGAGAATGTTGCATGACCTCATGGAGAAGGATTACTCATCTCCAACTCCAAAATATATTTGAATAAACTCCAAACAGTATACTTGATTTACTGATAAATATCACCAATGAAACATTACTACTTATTTTTATAATTCTATTTTCTGTGTGTTTACAATGTGCTATGATCACTGGTGCTTTATTCCTTACTGGCAAATAAAGTTCCACAGAATAAAAAATAATTGATTATAGAACAATTTTTTTCTAAGGTTGTTTCATCTTATATTTCTAATTTTAATTTTATCTCGGTTTAGAATAAAATTTAAAAGGACCATTTCCCTATACTTTAAGTTGATTATTTTTTTCTGGGAAGGATGATCATGCTTCAGGCCACCCTGGACTGCCTACCTATTTCCAGACAAAGAAAACAAAAGTAAAAACAAATAACAAACAAACAACTGAAACTTGTGCAACTCAGTGAAATGAAGAACTGTAACAGGCCCCCAGGGCTTATTACAACTGATGCTATGTGAGAGGTACCATTCTGACCTTAAAACCCAGTGCATCTGCCAAAATGGGATTAAAGACCTCAACCATGAAAGATGTAGTCCTCACAGTTCTGGGATCCAGGAAAGTCACTAAAGGAATTATCCTTGCCTTTTGGCTTCTGTGCTTCTGCCTCTGGCTAACTGTTCTAGGGAGCTGAAATGTGTCAACCAGGATGTGTTTTTTGTGCATGAAAGGCAAAGAACTGTGAGATTCAGCCTGCATACTTTGGACAAGTTTCCCTTCAGCCTCTGGCCGGCAATAAAAATTTTATTTTGGATTTAAGAGTGTCTATGTGTGTTCTTTGGTGGACTTAACCTCGCTACAGAACAAGCATTTTTGTTTCTTAATTCATAACATGAAGATATTTATTATGTATATATCAAAAGAGTTATAGCCCCCAATTAGAAAATAAACTTGAAATATTTGCATATTTCAATATACATTTTTCTTTTATTTTGTAAAATAACTTAAGGATATGTGAAGATAATCATGTATATATACACAAGACATGGAAGCTAAGTCTTTTACCTCTCTGGAACCATCTTAAGTCACCCTTCTTTCTTGTTCTGTAATTAGTACAATATGTCACTTAAATACTGCAAATGTTTCCTCCTATGCTCTGTGTTTCCAAAATAAATGGTATTTACTTTAATGAAAATTGAATGTAAAAATTTACTTCAAAGCACACATTGTTGTAAATTTTAAGATCTCATTTAAAATTCATTAAAAATTCCATTTAAAAATATAAAAAATTAAATTTAATAAATTTAAATTCCATTAAAAATTTTAAAATAAAAGGCCAGAGTTAAGTGCATTTTACTGCTATATGGACTCAGTGCAGTGAAGCATGAGTGAATTAATACTGAAGTTAAACACAGCCTGCGTTCTGGAATCACATTTCAGTCTTTTTTGAGTGTGTAAAGTCACATGTTTATGTTTTAAATCTTTTTTTATTTTATAAGAGTAAAAACGCTATCACTGAAAACCACTTGTAATTGTATCTCACTCAGCACGTATTTAGCTAATCAAAGGCAGGAGTTTTCCTGTGGAGATAATTAACGTTCATAAGCTACATTAAAGATCCTGTGGGTTCATCATCCCTGGAACGTGGGAACCTATTTTCTGCCTACTTCTATGCCGAAGTTAAGTAGTCAGACTGGTTTAAATGTCTCCTCTACTACTTTAAATTGCTCCTTTAATTTTTATTATATATTTTTGGAGAGTGCACATTAAATTTCTGTTACATAAAAAAACCAAACATCTAGTTGTCTTAAATTGTGACCACTGACATTTTATCATTTTTATGATATAGCAGGTATTTTAATCCTCTTATTATTAATTTTTCATTGTAGGGAACTGACGCCAAGGCCCACAGCTTCCAGAGAAACACTGAACTAGCTGGCTGAGCCACATCTCCAGGACTGATGATGAATTTTTACACAACTACTGCAATACTTTAAATCTGTGTTAGAAATTAACTGCCATAGGCTGTGTTTTCAGCTTAGCATAAAATTAAGGATGGGTTAAGAATTATGAAACATTTTTTCTTGATGCTCCTACATGCGAAACAAGTAATTATATCCAACATGGAAATTCAATTAAGGAACTTGGGAGCTATGACTAAATGAGCTGTGTAGGGCACATCTTACCTCGGTGCTTTCTAATTGTTGTTAGGATTGTAGGTGTATTGCTTTGTATTTGTCAGCTTGACTCTGTGTCAAACCCTGCACTGGAAATCATTAAGTAAGATACATGTGACTTGCTCTTGAGTCTGAGTTTTCAACCATGCTGGACCAGAATTATTGAAAGAGAAATTTGGTAAATTACATCAGATATGCTTTGAGGTGATAAACTTTATACATAAAATGATTGTAAAATGTAACTGCATAATAGTTTTATTTAAAGAAATCATACAAATTTTCATTTACTTTTATTTTCCTAGTTGTTACAATATATTTTAGAATATGTTTACTAGTTACTCTCTGCCTGGAGTATGTTCACAGAAAAATTTAGGGACCAGTAAAATATAGTCTAAGCAAAAGTTATTTATGGATCCCTAGAATTTAAGTTGACTTTAGTGGTAAAGGAAACTGTTTTTCTCTGTGTGTAGGTAAAGTATATTGTATGGTTTTGGAAGTTGCAAGTCACTTTTAAAATGCTATTTAAGAGCTAGTTATCACTTAGTTATTATATTCCATGTGAATATGAAATGTGACATTCTTGCATGACTGGTTTTATGAAGGAAAACATAAGCTTCTCCATAATTAATAAATGAAGGTGATTGTACATTCAGTAAACATAAACTTATATATATATATATTCACTACTAACAATCATTTATATATGATAGTCAACATAAATTATGTAATAAATAGTGGTATAGATTGTAACGATGTTGGAATTTGTAAAGCTTTCTATCAGTTTTCAAAATAATAATGTTTTCCTAATATACATTATGTCACATAAATTCACGGAGCTGGGTTATGTGCAATTCAGTCTATTGAATTAAATGGGTTTATTTTTGCAAACTGTATTATTATTTAGGACTTACATTGTGACCAATGAATAAGAGTTGTAAACTCAAGTACCAACATATTTTCTTCAGCTTTATAATAAATAATTCATATATATTCATATATGATTTTAATTCTAATATATAAACAGCCTGCAGAGCACTGTTAATGTATATTTTACATTTAGTGCTTGAAAAATATGAATGCCCTTAAAATAGGCTTCTAAATAGGGTTATTTTAAAAAGCATAACTGTGAATTTGTAAAGAGATTCAGTGTTTCCTGTAGGAACCATTGTACTTTGTTAGCATTCTATCTCATATAATATGTATTAGAAATATGGATTATAATGTGTGTATATTTTATCTATTAGAAATATGCATGCAATATGTACACACCATATAAAACTTAGACTCTAATAATTCAATTTTATAATCACTATGGAATTCAAAGTCATAGGCTTTTTTTCACCCCTTATGAACATACAATGAAGCAAAATATACTGTGTTTCTTGGGTAGCAGAATTTTGTAGGAGATTTAATAGAAATGGATTAATAAGGCAGCAAATATAGAATCAAAATATTGACTTAAATGATACAACCTTGATCTCTTTTCTGTGTGAAATGGATTAGCCAAAGAGGACTCAGTTTTACAGATTAACATTTATCCATTGTGAGAGAGCAACTTAATGGAGCCAAGACTCTAACCAGGTTGAGAAGATTCCACGTTGAGACAAGGAGCAGAAGTATGTGTGTGTGTGCATGTTGGTTGGGCAGCTTCACACCTACTGAGGGGAAATACCATCTTTGACCTCATCTTTAAGTATTATGAATTATGTGTTTTCATATGATTATATGCACTATATCCTAATAATAAAGTCTTAGAAATGTAGAAATAGGCCGGGCGGTGGTGGCGCACGCCTTTAATCCCAGCACTCGGGAGGCAGAGCCAGGCGGATCTCTGTGAGTTTGAGGCCAGTCTGGGCTACCAAGTGAGTTCCAGGAAAGGCGCAAAGCTACACAGAGAAACCCTGTCTCGAAAAACCAAAAAAAAAAAAAAAAAAAAAAGAAATGTGGAAATATTTTAAATGATTCTAAGACAGAGAAGACAATATTATTTCTACTACACTAATTTGTAGATTATCTAGACATTGAACAATTTCCAAGGCATGTGAGGCATGAGATAAACATCTCATATCTTTACTTTGAAATGATACCTTCTAAGATACAAGAAGCAATTTTTATATTTAGCAATCGACAGCACACAGCATATAACCAAAGGATTTGTTTGGCTTAATATCTTGGTAAATGCTGACTTGTGATACAAGTAAAGATTAAACTATTATAAGCATCAGGACTCACTCAGTAGAGGGCTTGCATTGAATACATGAGGTCCTAGGTTAAATCTGCAGTCCCATCCCTCTCTCTCAAAAAAAATTAGAATCATCAAGAAGGCCAAGTTTCTACATAACCTTTTAGATCAAAACAATTTGCTTAAAACTTTAGGAAATTCATTTGCAACGTATACTAACCATGTGAAATATGTTCAAAATACTCAATCCTAAATGTTTTGGATATTTTAGTCAAGAAGTTTTTACATTGTTTGGAAGACAGCTTTGCTCTCAATTTTTAGAGTACATGCTTTTGGATTTAATGATGTGAGGATTTTAAATATGTAAGAAAGAGCTGAACTTCAGGGAATGTAGCACACAGGTCTTCCAGATAAGCTGCCACCAAGAAAGAGTCAGTATTTAATACCCATTTATTGTCCTTTGATATTATATTTTCTTGAATATTAAAGAAATATTAATAGTGAGTATAGTATCCAATTAGAGTACAACTGCCAACATAAGAGAAAACAAGAACTTACATCTTAAATTTCAGAATCTTTCTGGGGACAGGAGATACTGTATAATCCAGAGTCTGGTGTTATAACAGCTGGAATCTTCAGACACCAGCAGTTTCTCTGGGGCTTGTCTTGATCATATTGCTTTCTATTATGCGACATGCCAAGACTCAGCGGCTGCTCTATCAGAAACAGACATTTACAACTTTTCCCTTTGCCTTGACTCAGCTACTTGTACATGTTAGTGTTTCCAGGACAAAGGATTTGGGGTGACTCAGTTCTAAATAGGATATCTTCATCAAACCCCTACTCTCAGGATCAGGAAGCTATGCAGAAGAGGAGGTGGGAAGATTGTAAGAACCAGAAGGATGGATGATTCCAAGCAAATAGTGTCCTAATTCACACTTAAACTCACAGAGACCATGGCAGTATGCACAGGGCCTGCACAGATTCAAGCCAGCCGGGCTCCCAGTGCTGAAATGGGGAAGTGGATACTGGCTCCAATCCCTAACCAAAAAGCTATCTCCAGTTGACACAAACTTGCAAAAATTAGTTCTTTCTTATGAAGTCTCACTGTGTATCTTAACCACAATGAAGGGTAGACCCCACGTTCCTCAGTAGATCGTGAATGCCAAAGGACATCAATGCTTTGTTTAGGCATTTTTTTTGTCTTATTGGTCATTTGCTTTTATATTACAGTTTTCAGTTTTGAATTTTTAATGGATCTTGTTTTAGGTGTTTCTTGAAGTTTTTTTAAATTGTGTTTTTCTGTTGTTGTTATTGTTGTTTGTTGGTTTCATAAAGAGAGAAAAAAAAGAAAAGTCATGGTGTTGGGTGGATGGGGAGGTGGGGAACATCTGGGAGAAAATGAAAGAGAGGGGAAACCTTGATCAGAATATATTGTATGAATCTATTTTCAATAAAGAAAGAAGAGAGCTGTAAAAACTTTAAAACAAAAACAAAACAAACAAACAAACAAAAAACCCAAACAAACAAAAAGGAAGGATAATTCCTTGGAAGGATGTCCTTGGAGCCAGACAACTGACAGACTATTACTTGGAACATGAGCATGTATTCTATAGTTAAATATTTAGATTCAAATCATCACACTAAAATTGTGTATGTTTTATTTTACTGGTAGGAGGTGGAAAAATTAGTGAATCTTGATTTTTTTTTTTTTGATGCAGGGTTTCTCTGTGTAGTTTTGGTGCCTGTCCTGGATATCGCTCTGTAGACCAGGCTGGCCTCGAACTCAAAGAAATCTGCCTGGCTCTGTTTCCCGAATGCTGGGATTAAAGGTGTGTGCCATTGCTGCATGGCCAATTTTACTCTTTTTAACCAATGTAAAGAGACCAGAATATTTTAATTTTTATTCCAATGCTTTATAGTATTAATGCTCTCCAGTCAAAATCCAGAAATAAAAAAATTCTAATGTTTAACTCAATAAGCTAAACATGTAATTCAATGATAAATGAAAAGAATAAAAATGTTTTACTTTAGTAGAAATAACTGCTTTCAATTCTAGCATATATATAATTCAGTTAGCTAAAATTGGATGTATATGTGCACACATTTTTCACAAGGTAATGAGTCTCTGCTAGGTTCTTGGACATGTGTTCCTAATTTTGATTCTTGGCCTCAAAATGGAAATAATTAAACACTTTTAAACCTCTTTTAAAATGTTGCTTTGATTTTTAAAGTTGTCTTCTTTATTATAGATGAACAGAATCAGATTATACTCCTTTTCATTTTCCTTGACAAATTGATTTGTTTCCTAACAACGTACTATTACGTTATAGATAAAAGCAACAAGATGTATTTCAGAATATTTTAGAAATAATTATCTTCTTGATCGTGCAATAATAACAGACACAATAAAAGCAAGATTATACGTTCTCTTTGAGCCTGCTTTAGTATAAACTTATTAACATAAATAAAATTTAAAAACCATACTTTTTATTAATTCTTTTATTTACTGGGTTTATAATATAATTATATCATTTCACCCTTTCCTTTCCTCCCTCCAAGTCTTTCTATATACCCCTCCTTTCTCTATTTCAAATTCATAGACTCTGTTTTCATTAATTGTTGTTATATACATACATGTAGACAGATGGACAGGCAGGCAGGCAGGCAGACAGACAGACAGGCAGACAGACAGATGTATTCATGAATACATAAATACAACCTGCTTAACCTGTATGTAACTTGCATGCATGTTTTCTGGGATGACCATTTGGTATAGTATCCAACTGATGTACTCTTAGTTGGGGAAGACTATTTCTCTTGAACTCATCATTCCTTAGTTATCTCATAGTTCTTTGTGTAGGGCTGTGGTCTTGTGGGTTTCCCTGTCAACTTTAGGATGTCGACAGTTGTCCTTCTTGAACTCAGACTCTATTGTAATTGAATTCATGAAGAAAGATGTTGGAACCACCACATTATATTGCATCAAATTTGCATTCCCTTAGGAAAAATTGAGAGATAAACAGATATGTTGTTGTTAAATCATTTTGAGGGTTACTATGTGATAAAATTTGATTCTAAAAGTACACTAATTCAATGCAAATTTTCATTGCTCATTACTTACAGAGTCATCTTGAAAGCACTACTGACCATTCTCATGATACAAGATTAGATAGTTTTTAAAACTCACAAATGTATATGCTAACATGTTAATATCAATATTGAGTTCTGGGAGACAGTGTGACAACAAGTTTAAGTTTTCAAATGTAAACCCGATGTCTTTGAGCAGTCTGAGTTTTCACTTATTTTGGCTTGCATAAATTACTTAGCTTATTCAGCCACATGATCAGTGCCAGCATATGTCTATCTCAAGGGTTTGTGGTCAAAACTGTGTGACATGACACATGAAATATGCTCCTTGATATTTAATGGCCTTGAGAGAGAAGAAAAAGAGTAACTTGGATGCAGTTTCCCTTAATGAAGTGTGTGGTAGAACAAAGAGATTCGTGGGAGAAGGAAGAATGAGCTATCAATAAAAGCTTAGGAGTCAGTACAGAAGAAATGCCTTCAACAAGTTCCAAAAGAATAAATATTATTTCCAAAAACCTAACACCAAGAGGCATGGACTAAGGCATAAGAGAAAGATATGAGCAATGAATACTATAAGGCAAGTGTATAAAATGCTTTGTGTTTTAAAATAAACACAGATAAGGCCAAGTCGGGGTTCTCAAAGCAAGGTCCTTGGAAGAAACCTGTGGGGTGTTCCTGAGTGGATGATTCTAATATACTTCTGCTTTCCAACCCTTTTATGGTTGCTTTTACTGTTCTTTCTGCTTAGGCAACAGCATGTCTCACTCTTTTTTTCCCCCACAAGAATAAAGCTTTAATGTCCAATAAGCTCTGCAATTGATCTGTTATTTTAAAATATTTATTTTGTTTTGTGTGCATGTGTGCTTTAAGTGCATGTGTGTATGTGTATCCCATGTCTGCAATGTCCATGGATCCCAGAACATGGCTCTAATGCCTTAAAACTGAAGTTATAAATGATATGGGCTGACATGTGGGTGTTGGTAACAGAGCCCCAGCCCACTGCAAGAGCATCAAGTGCATTTACCTTCTGAGCTAAATTCCCAGCCCTAAAGCCGAAGCTAGTCAGGGGAAATAGTGATAAACTGACAGTAACCTAGAACTTTTGTTTTTAAATATGAAGTCATGAACTTGAAGTAAAAACTAAGCACTAAAAGCTATAATAAAATATGCAATGAAAAATTTGCATAGTCTATCAATTACTATTTCCTAGCCACTGTGAATTTTTAATATTTTTATAAATATTCTACCTCAAGCATAATTTGTTATTTTCATATTTTACAAATTCATGCAATAGACACACATAAGATTGTACATGAACATGTATGCTATTCTGCTGTTTTCTTTGCTCAACAATAACTACATACAATACATACATAAAACTACATGCAATAAAGCATTTTGTTTCGCTAACTGATGATATTTAGTTGTATGACTGTGCTGTAATTTGAGCCATGTCCATTCATTCTTATAGTCATTTCCAACTGTCATAATTTTATGTATATATATATATGTGTGTGTTTTTATATATTTATATGTATACACACACACATACACACACTCATTGACTTGGGTTATTTACATACCTATTGAAGCGTGTTATATTATTCCAAAGAGTGAGAAATCCTGAGTTTTCTGTGAAAATTCTCATTTTAGAAAGTTGTGCCTGTTATGTGCTTGAGGAATTCTATACACTGATATTGAGAAGCAATATTGTATAAATTTGCATCTCTAACCTATGGCTATTCTGGGGGAAGTATTCATTAATGTTGTCATGAAAACATTGTTTTCTCTCCCAGTGTTTTGGTGCAGTTAGTGTAGGATTAATTGTGTCTGTTTCTTATAAGAGTATTTAAAATCCCCTGCATTTTTTTTTTGGCTGATGATCATTTTGGAGAGGAGACAGCTGTTTTGACAACCTTTTCCTTGCATTTGGAAAAATAGGTGACCTGCTCTCACTGCTCACCTGGCATGGGCACCCTGTTGTTCAGCTCTTGGAATAGCCATATGCTTAGGGCAGCAACTGCATGGAATCCCATAGCTTAAAAATATTCACCTAAACTGCACATCTCCCTGTCAGCTCTGTGCAGGGGTTATACTATTTTCCAGTTGTAAGAGATGGGTTCTATTACCTTTTTCCTCTTTTTATTCCTTTACTTGTTTTGGAACACGGTTTTAGTTCAAGGAAATCAAATATCTTTTTTCCTTTGAATATTTTTCTTACAGAATGTGTTCATCCTGGCTAATTAAACTTTGGACACTCGTGTCAGCATCTGGCCTCTACCTCTGTTCCCAGCAATTCCATTCTCTGTTTCCACTCGTCCACGTTTTTATGTTCTACATATAAATGAGACCACTGGGGTTTTGCCCTTCTACCCTTGATACACTGCTTAATAATGATTATCAACTTGACTGGATCTAGAATTACCTATGAAAAAAACCTCTGGGCATGGCTGTGAGGGGATTTTTAGGTTTGGTGAAATGAGGTGGGAAAATTCACCCTAAATATGAGTTGCACCTGCTTCCTGGTCTAGGATGTACGCCTACCTTCATCATGGTGTGCTGTCCTCTCAAAATGTGAGCCTGTGAAACCCTTCCACCTGTGAGTTTCTATTGTCCTGTGTTTAGTCGCAGCGATTAAAAAGCAATCAATTCACTTATTATTGTGCTGAGCCTAACATCCCCAGATTCACCTATTTCATCAAATACATGTTATTTTCTCACTAAATTTTGTACATCCGTGGATTTTTGCCTCTTGTTACATAGATCTATCAGAAGGTTAATCACAAACACAGAACAGTTCACAAGTCTTGGAATCTGATTCCTTGGGAAGTTCGAAAGCTCTAAATGTACTGCTTATCTAGAAAACTTTGTGCTTTGTTTCTAATTTCTGGCTTAATACTTTTAATGTAGATGATGTGGCATCTCAGAAATGTGAAGGGTCATCTTCTTGGGCTGAGATATAGCTCAGTGGTAGAGGGCTTGCTTGCCAAAGATGTGTAATCTCTGGGTTATTCTACTAACATTATACTAAAAAAAAAAAAAAAAAAACAAGAATACTTAACAAGCAGTTGCTTGGAGTTTGATTATTAAAGTAACATAAAACAAACCTTTATATAAAATGTCATGAATTATTATAATAATTACAGTAAATACAGAATCATTAGAAATAAAACAAGATTTATGTGGAATGAGGAAAATATCAGTGAATGGAACATTTCAAATTAATGTCTATTTGATTAATTTTTAGGGAATTTTTACTTTATACTTATTATACTAGAAAAGTGATTGAAAAGTGATTTCTTTCACATATCAAGAAGGTAATTATTTATGATTAATAATCTTTAGCCTATCAATTCAGGTTCTATATTTTTGGTATGAGTTAACAAAGAGATTTTGAAATTTATAATTAAACAATATCAGATTTAGTAAAAATTTAAATGTATTTTCATGGCTAAACTAATGACAGAATTTCCAGAAGTCATTACACTATGACATCTGTCTGGCAGAGTTTAACACATAGGACTCAGTTTCTACTGCTGAGCTGAAAATTGGTGTTGGCAGACAAAAAGAAGCAGATTTAATCATAATAATGCAGCTGAATACAAAGAGTAAAAATGGTATTAAAGTTACCAGAGGGAACATTTTCCACCAGTCTTATGAAAAGAGTGGCTAGACAATGCTCAATTAAGACACCAAGGTAGGTCTGTTCTTCATGCACTCTGTTAGAGCAGTATCAGTAAAGTGGGGGACAAAGGCCTGAAGTTAAACTTTTCTTTTGCTCAATCTTTATTTTTGCCTTTGTCAAATGGGCAATACTTTCCTGACGTCAGAAATATTGGGAATTTGATTATTGTTCTTATTCTTTGAATTTGAAGCATTAGAGGGAAGTAGAAAGAATGTGTAGATTGACATAATATGACTGATCCAATTATTCCATGAAGCAAACATATGTAAGTCTTCATTAGCATTGACATCATAGCCATAGTAGAAAAATAAAAACAAATTTGTATTGTAATAGATTGGTCAACGCAATACAATCTAGAGTCACCTGGGAACGATTCTCAATTAGGGATTGTCTAGATCAAGTTATCCTGTGAGCATGTCAGTAGGGGATTACCTTGATGATGTTAATTGAGTTGGAAACACCCACCCATTATGAATAACATCAATACCTTCCACTGTTTAAGAGTAAAAACAGAGACTTGAGCACTATCATACATGTATACTCTCTCCTGACAGTGTCTCTGTGGAGCTGTTTCAGGTTCCTGACACTTTGGTTTCTAGACTGTAACCTGAAGCTATGGGCTAAAATAATCCTTCCTCCCCCAAACTACTTTTGTCAGGATATATTATCCCAGCAACAGCAGACAATACTTAGAAAGGCCTACACTTTATTTCACTGAATGATTAATTAAAACCATGCTTGCAGGTAGCATAAATAAATGACTGGTCAAGAGATGTGACAGTCACAAAAGTATTGGATTCATTCACTTCTTATCTATCATTGCTTTTATTCTTGCATATAAACCATCAAATTATAATTTCCTCAATTGCAATCCCCTGATTCTTAACATTATGTTAAAATTGTACATATCAATGTTTTAAATGCCGGTACAACTTTGTGTATTTATTAGTATTTGTTGGCATTTCCAGTATTTTTATACATGAAGTAAATGCTATAAGTGTAAAACAGAATTTTACTTACTTATTTCCTTAAGAGTAATATATAGTGAAAGAACACACAGAAACCACAAGTGAAAGGAAACCAATAACCTACCACTGAGACTTTTTTTTCTAGCATGTGTATTTCTAATTCAGTAATAATACTCTCTAAATTTTATGCACTGGTCTTTGTCAGTTGGTACTTTCTTTTGCCCAGGAGGAGGTCAGCTGCTAGTAAAATCCCATGCAGTTTTCAATTATTTATTTAGGACAAAAATCTATTGAAGAAACTTTAAATTAATATCACAGCCACTTACAAAAACTTTTGGAGAAAGATATGCGATTGAATAGTATGTGTTATTTTATCAGAGTGCAGACAAGAACAAAAGATCCCTAGGGGATTATGAATCTGGGAACATCCTTCTTTGGGCTTTCAAGATGAAATGTTCAAAGACAAATGAGAACAAGACTGAATTAAACACAGAATATCAATGTTCTTATTTTGGGTAAAACAGGAGAAACAAAAACAATGTAGAACCTTAAAATCTCAATAATGAAATGAATATGATACACTTTCAAAATTAACATTACAATAAAGCACTAGAAAATGAAAATGATGATGGGATTTTAAACATTACAATAGTATAACATGTACAGAACTTTAAGGATGATCAATGGTGGATTCAGTCTTCACATACAGCTTAGTGGAAGTGGAAGTGACTGGGGAAATGGACTTTCTATCTGCGTAATTACTGCCTGTTCTTCATCTATGTGTGAGGGGCCAGAGTAACAGCTCAGAGGCCATTTTACAATGACTCTAAAATGTGGATCATTTGTGCACTCTCTCAACTACCTGAGGCCATTTTGCAATGACTCTAAAATATGGATTCAGCTGTGTGCACTCTCAACTAGTTGGCAGTAAAAATAAGAGTATGCCTACACATACACATTCCAGGTAATGGAGGATGTAAGCACCCAGCATGGGGAAAAACAGACAGCTGCACAGGTGACGTCGTCATTCATTGAAAATGTTAAAAGAATTTGTTTCTGTATTGTCAGAAAATTGTACTGAATGGTTTATTTTTTTAAAGTTATAATTAAAGAAATTATTGAGCAATGATAATATAGTATTAGATAGCTGTTTTGTTTTTCTGTGTGTCTGTTGCCACAGAGATGTTCTAAACAAGGACACATGCCAAACATTGTGCTCACAGAAGCGTTATTGTGATTTCTACACCCTTACACAACAGTTTGTTACTGAGCATTCTCAGGAAAGTCACCAAATCAAACTCTGCATGGGGACATTTTAATTTTAATTTTAAACATTTGATCCTCTCAAAGGTATAACTCCATCTCCATTGGGGGCAGCAGTATTTTTCAGATTCCCTAATTTTTAGCTTTCTGCAATGTCTTACTTCGATGAGAGCACCTTACCCTAATACAGGGCAATTGAAAATTAAAGTATTAACTCATTCATTATGTCTATGTACTGGTTATATGTTGTGCTCTATGGTCATCATTCTTGCCATGAAGAGAGTTTAAAACATTATGACTTGACTTTATTTTCTGGGGTGTTTTCAACACAGGATAGATTTCTCTGTCTTATAGAAAATCAAGTCATATTTCAATGCAGATAGCCCTTGGCTTTACACCTGCAAACTGTCCTTGCAAGCTGTCCTTGATGACACTGATCTTTGCTTCACAAAATCACTCACTCTATTTCCTGCAATTGACCTGAGAGCCCCTGGTTTCTTGTGGATAATCCTTCTAACAACATTGGATTTGGGGATCTTCATCTCTTCTTTAATAAGCTTGTTGGACTGTTTACCCTACCTAGTCTCAGAGTCAGCATTCGGCCTGACCTTCATTCTCCTTTCTTACTGAATCTCCATGAAAATTATATTGGAATCCAAGAGGGTTTGATATTCAAGCCCAGGCTCTGACAGGGTAGCAAGGCCTGTCATATCTGCGATCTGAACTCACATTGCTGATATTCAAAATGAAGAGCCGTAGACTATGCAGCGTTATATAACCTCTGAGGGTTATATAACGTGCATTTCCTAGTCAGCCATCCAACTGCTCATATTTTAATCTTAGCTCACAGACCACATTATTCTCTGCATATTCATGTATGTTTTTACTTTAGCTCCTTCTGATTCCCAGTGAACATTCTGTGATGTCTTTATGTTGTCTTGATTTTCACTACCATTATTTTTGCTATCTTTTCTCTTTTTGTCATTTATCCTTGGAAATGAAACCAAACCAAATGCCGCATTTAGGGGAGCCTTACTTTATTCATCTCTGGTCTAGAGCAGTTATACTGCACTGGTGGTATTTTATAGGTCCGATATAAGTATATGCATGTTATATGCTTGTGACACCACCGCATGATCAGAATCATACGCATGGTCTAATTGGACTCTAATGACAATTCAACTAAAGCTGTTCCGTTATTCATCTCTTTCTGCTGTTGTCTGTGGTGACAGAAGAACAGATAAGGGAAATTACGTAATGTTAGGAGATGCAGACTACACTAGAAAATACAGAGCAAACAAAAGCAGAACGAGATACGGTGGTGTCATCATGTAATCCAGACATTCAGTAGACTAAGGCAGGGACGTAGAACGAAGGCCAGCTTGGGGTTTGTCATATAGCCCACTTGGCACAGTGCTTGCCGAGCATGCACTATGTACCAGGATCACTTTTAGTATTACACACACACACACACACACACACACACACACACACACACACAGAGAGAGAGAGAGAGAGAGAGAGAGAGACAGAGAGACAGAGAGAGAGAGAGAGACAGAGAGAGACAGAGAGAGACAGAGACAGAGACAGAGACAGAGACAGAGGAGTAGTTGCTGTCTTGAAGACCTTGTTAGGCCAGTGATATGGCTCAACCTGCAAAAGCATTTTCCAACCAAGCTTAACAACCTGATTTGATCCCTGGAACCCATACAGTATAAGGAGAGAACTGACTTTTGAAAGTTGGCCTTTGACCTCCAAAGTGTTCCATAGCATGTGCCTCATCCCCTACACAAAGTAAGTGCTAAAAAATTGTGTTTACCTTTTTGATAGCTGTTCCAGACAGTTTTTCTCATCAGATAAGCTTACCCATCTCCCCACTGGCAACAGGCTGTACCACGATAGTGCTGCTCTCAACTCTGTGTTGGTTGGATGTCTGCAACTCATCCTAAAGAGGGTACCTCATTCTCCATTTATGTTTCTTTTGCAACAGTGAGATGACTTGCTCAATATCAGAACTTCCAAGGACTGAAGAGATGGCTCAGCATCTAAGAGAATTTGCTACTCTTTTTAAAAAAACCAATTATTCATTTATTTTTGTGTGTGTGTATGAGGGTTTTGAGTGCTTTGATTTCTGTGTGCCACGTGCGTGCCTGGTGCCCACAGAAGCCAGAGAAGAGAAATTGATTTCCTGGCAGTGAAGTTACAAATGCTTGTGAGACTCCATGTGGGTGCTGAAAATCAAACCCAGGTCATCTGGAAGAGGACTCAGTGCTTATTATCCTTGATAACGATGACGACGTTCAGTTCATAGCACCCAACTTGATTACTCACAACAGACTGGAACCCCAGTTACCGGGTATCTGATGCCTTCTGACTTCTGTGTGAACCAGGCATGTGCGTGATTCCACATACACATATGCATTCACACATTCCCACTGAAAATACTTAATTTTTTTTTAAAAAAAGGATAAGTTGCTGAACTTTCTACATTGTTATTTTCTACTCCAGCTTTTAGAGTCTCTCTGTTGGGGTCATTAATTTCCTTTTCACGTATATTCTACATTTATCTTTTATGTTGTTTTTCTCTTGTTATACAGAAATCAATAAGGTTCATGTGGCTGTATTGATATTTTTCTAATGTCCTTTAGCTACTTTGTTTTGCTTATGAAATTTTTACCATAAGATCAAAACAATGTGTTTTCTGATTCTTTGCCATTTCAAGGATTGGTTATTTCTCAGAAAATTGTTGTCATGATTAATTTGATGCACCTGTTCTCTGGTTTTACTTCATCTTTCAAAAACGCTCAGTTTTTATGGAGAACCCCTATTTTTCAGTTCATCTCAATTAACTTACAGACTTGCGCCTTTTCACTTTATTGCTTTAAAATGCAGTTTCTTCTTGTAAGTCACATTTTTTTTTGTTTTCAGAGTTTCTTTCGCTTCATGGCAAAACTGTGAAAATGGCATAGAGCTTTCCCAAGCTCTCCCCGTGCTCTCATATGCATGTGCTGTTCTGTTGCCAGTCTTCCAGGATGAGGGGCGCTCTTCTTACCACTGATGAGCATACGCTGACGCATCGTCTTCTCTCCAGCGCCAGGATTTAGGGCAACAAACCTATAACGGCATCTACTCTCCAGAAGTATAACTTCTATATCACAGAGTAGTGTTCCTGTCTCAAATATCCTCTGTGCTTCATCATGTTTATCCCTCTCTCCCACTGGCAAACAAAGACCATTTACACTCCTCAAAATTTTTTCCAGTCTGTTATGTAGTTAGAATCAGGTGGCCTGTAGCCTTTTTGAGGCTATGTTTCTTTCACTTAGTAAGATATCTGCACATCTCTTTGTGGACTTAAAGACTGCTTCCTTATAGTCAGGAAACTCACAGTATACTATCTGAGTATACCATGAGTAACCTGTTATTCTACTGAAGAACAGTGATTGCTTTCTCATATTGAAAATTATGAATAAAAACTATTATAAGAATACATTTCAAGTGGTAGATTGATTTAAGTTTGAAACTCATTTGGATAATTAATCTAAGAGCACACTTGAT
>CABHPH010144797.1:16234-52242 GCA_902168325.1 Peromyscus nudipes
GAGAGAGAGAGAGAGAGAGAGAGAGCGCTCACAAGAGAGAGCGTGTGCTTGCCTGTGGAGATCAGGGGACGACTTTGTAGAGTCAGTTCTCTCTTTCTGGCTTGTGGGTCCAGGAGATGAAACTCAAATCGTCAAGGTTGGTAGCAAGCATCTTTATCTGCTAAGCCACCTCACTGGCTCTTGTCAAACTTTTGTATTAATTTACTTTTATTAAGACTCCTAGGTTGAAATTCCTGTGAAAAAGCCTGTGGGTGAGAAATCTAGCTGAGGTCAGTGACCGAACAGAAGCAGGCAGAAGCAGGCAGCGTCAAGGCGGGGCGGGGGTGGGGGGGGGCGGGCGGAGCAAGTCCATCCATGGAGCATTCACATTTGAAAATTTCACTAGCTCCCTCTTCAAGTTTTTAACCCTAGTCCTGCTTCCCAAACTTATTCTGTATGCTGTTAACAGATCTTATTCTGTTAATTCTCATAGTCCTGTTCCTGATGAGTAAGTGCTTACAAAAGAAATACATTTTTTATGATGGGTAAGTTTCTATGGTAAACACCTATCTTATCATGGGATAAAAGTTCATTCATACTCTTATTTGCTTAACGTTGGGTTTACAGATTGAATGACAGAATATTCAAAAGTGTTTCTTGTTTTTGAAACAGTCTTTGTCTCCACAAATGCATTATTCTTGTGAGTTAGATACTGGTAGGTCTAAGCAGCAGTTCTCAACCTGGGGGTCAGATGACCCTTTCACAGGGGTCACCTAAGATCATTGGAAAACACGGATATTTACATTACCATTCATAACAGCAAAATTTCAGTTATGAAGTAACAATGGAAATAATTTTATGGCTGGGGGTCATCACAACATGAACAACTGTATTAAAGCATTAGGAAGATTGAGAACCACTGCTCTACAGGCTAGAAATTCTTCCGTGTGTTACTGTACTGACAGAAAGTGATGTGTGTGCTCCTTGCTAAGTGCTTTGAGTTCATTAGCCCACTTGACACACTGACTCAGCTTTCCCATTTCACAGAAATGGAGACTGACGTAATAGAATAACTGAAAACACTGGGAAAACTGGGCTTTGCTGGAGCAAAACTTGAAATAGCTAACTTGATAACTGGAGCTTTTTCTCACAATGAAAAGATAGCCAAGTGTGAGACTATTTATAAGGAAACTGATCTTTTTTCACATCCCACAGAAGATGTACCCAACTAAAACATTTCCATATTTGGGATTGACCAGATTTGGTTTGTTAGGAGGTGGACAATTGCCCTTTTATGGCTACTGGATTCTCCATGACTCTTTTTCTTAGTGCCTCTGACACTCCCCAAAGCAGTCTTTTTGTCCTGTCTTTTGTTGCTGCTCTCTTGGCACTATCGCCTCTGTTTCCTTTCCTCTATCTTCTCTTTGTACTCTCCAGCCTCACCCACCCCCATTACTTGCAGTTTCAACAAACAAAAGCCTTTGCTCTGAGTTCTTCCTGTAGATTAATACTGTGAACGTTGATTGAGGTCAACCTTTGTGTCACAGAACCAGGCAGGTCAAATGAGAAGTGAGTAGACCAACAAGAGTCCGTTGTGAGCATGCTAGGAAATCCCATAAATCTTTAATTCTAAAACACTGACCCAGGACAAGCTATCTCCTTCAGAATAAGGACCTTGTTGGCTTCTTGGTATTTCTTTTGCTACAGCCTGTTTTGGTGTGTCTTTTGCAACACTGACTGCAGAAAGAGGAAGCTGGGAAATCCATTTCCTCTGAGGCCTTATGCCTGGTCAGTGTTTGAATGGGGAGAAGGCATATGGGCTGGGGTTGACTAATAGGATTGATTCTTCAGCTACCCAGAACCAAACTAAGGCACTAGTGGAATGTCTTGTTCTATTTTTGACATTTTGACATTATATGTATTTCAGTCAATGTTTAATTTGACTAAGACAACCTTTATAATACTGTTAGTTTGTTTCAGTGTACATGTCTGCCATAAAATTTGGCCAGCATAAAAGGATAGCCCAAAGTTCCATTATGCAAGTCTGGCTTATTGTGGGGACAGTATTGTCTTTGTTTCTAGGCTTCTTAACAATTATTTAGAATCTGTATTTGACTAACCTTTAGAGCCATTAACTACCAGAGTCATTTCTTTTTTCTGTTTTATTTAACCATATGCCAGTTCATTATTTTCTGGTTGAATTACTGTAATACTTGATCCTTAGAATATAGTTTTCATTTACTCATGGATACTTTATTGCTTTTTTCCCTCCCGAAAGATTAAACAAGATATGCCAGGTGGTTGGTATAATGGGAAAAGCAAATGAACATTATCACAAAGAGGAAAGGGCATTTGGGGGCAGGACAACAAGGATAAACAAAGAATGTGGCTTCCTTATAGATTTTATGTGGGGCTTTCTCATTATCTTAGCATGATTTGTGTATAAGTAGAAGTTAGGGGATAGTTGGGAGAGATGGATGGCTAAGTCGTTAGGAGCATTTGCTGCTCTTGCAGAATGCACAGGTTTGCTTCCTAGCCCCCACAGTCGGTGACTCACAACTGCCTGTAACTCTGCCTTTAGGGGATTTGATTCCCTCTTCTGGCCTCTTTGGATACCTGGTTCATATATGGTGCACATACATACACACATACAAAACATACACATAAATTAAAAATAAATCTTAAAAAAGATGTAGGGGAAAGCCCTGCTTTGTAAGTTAAAAATACTGCCACCTTTGAGGAATGTAAAGATAAGATTCTCTGTTGCTTTTCTGTCTGTTTACTCTACTACAAGAGGCCAAGTTAGGAAACCATGAGAGGAGATAACAAGGAGAATTTCTTCTAGCTTTATGGCATCAAAGAATGGAGATAAAGAATTAATGGCCTTTGTCAATGAATTGCTGTAGTAGAAGCTAAGAATGGTAGAAGAGGTCTCGGATACTGTAGAGCAGAGAGACTTCACATGTCCCTAAGCGAACATGTGTGTATACAAGTCGGTAAGAGAAGGAATATTAAGTGAAGGAATATTAAGTGAAGGAATATTAAGTGACTGTAATGGAAATTAGCCTTAAAGAAAAGCTGTTCTATATTTTTTTATTAAATAAATCTGGCTAACAGGTTAACTAACGACAGCTTTACAGTTTGCATAATTTAAATTGATTGAACAACCAAGTCCCCAGTAAATGATACAACAGGAGTGAGCTAAACTGTAAACAGAGTTTGGTCTGCAACTGCGGAGGCCTCATCCTTATCTTCCTCAGTGCCACTTCAAGCCTACTCTTTGCCTGCTGAGCAGTGCCAGTTACTGGAAGAATGGGCTTTGAGGAATTTATTCCTCAAGCAGCCAAGTGTGCTGATCAGGGAACAAGTCTCAAGTCTGCCTTTGGCGGTATTTCTGATGGTTGTGGAAGATGGAGCAATGTAAAGTAAAACAGCTAATAGTCAGTTCATCTCCTGAGCCACAATTGTGCTCTTTGTGGCTTATTCTGCCTTCAGAACCCCATGGCCTCCGAGGTTTTTATGGGGAAGTATGAACTCCTGGGATCCCTCCACTGCCTAAACAGTGCATGAAGGCAGACTGACAGCTTAATGCCTCAGATGTACTTTGGCAGAAAGCCATTTTTTAAGCTTTCAACTGTGGTTAAGACCATTTAGTGTGTGTGTGTGTGTGTGTGTGTTTTACTTTACCACAAATGTAGATTTGTTCATTAATAATGTGAGACGTGATAACAGAAAGCAAAATTATCTATAATCTAGAGGAAATGTATTGTTTGGGTGTTAACATTAAAGACTTCTTTTTCATGAAGTAAAGTCACAGGAAAAGCTTAATAATATCTTCCCTGATTCGAACATAAGGATTTTGGTTCTCATCATTTTGTTTTATTCCTGTGTTGAGTATTCACTGTGCTCTCTTTATGTCCTAAAAATGGGACTCCTCCCTCCAGGCCCCCTAGTAGAGCCAGGCTTTTTTGAGCTTAACCTTTCATCCTATGACTTAATTTGTAACTGTGGAGACAATCATTTGATTTGGGAGTCATACTTGAACCATGCCCCCTGCTACTACATCTTAGCTCTGTGGAGTTAGACCCCGTTTCCAATTGCTGTTTTCTATTTTCTTTAGAATGGAATTCCATTTTTTGAAAGTGTCTCAGTCAGTGTTCTGTTGCTCTGAAGAGACACCATGACCATGGCAACTCTTACAAAAGAAAACAGGAGTTTGCTTACAGTTTCAGAGGGTTAGTTCATTATCATCCTGGTGGGGAGCATGGCAGCACACAAGGTGCTTGAGCAGTAGCTGGGAGTTACATCTTGATCTCTAGGCAGAGAGAGAGAGACAGACAGACACTGCGCATTTGAAATCTTAGAGCTCACCCTCAGTGACACACTTCCTCCAACAAGGCCACACCTCCTAATCCTTCTAATCTTTTCTAATAGTACCACTCCCTGATGACTAAGCATTCAAATATATGAGCCTTTGGGAGTATTCTTACTCAGACCACCACAGAGAGCTAAGGTGCTCAATAAACAACCACCTCTGTACTTTATTTGCAGTGATGACATTATCAGTGACCAGTTGTACAGATGAGGTTGGGGTGCTCTGTTGGAGCCCATCTAGCTTTCCTAGTGGCTTTACCCAACAGGTCTGCATAAGAGGATAATTGGACCACAGGCCTGAGTACCAGGTATCTGAGATGGTCTGCACTAGGCTGTGCTGTGGGGAGGTCTTTTGCTCTACCCCTTAGCAGTCCTTTAAAAGCCCTTTGGCAGAGACAGCTGGGCTGGTGGATAAGGATCCAGGCCCAACCCAAGGCTATCCTGTGTTTCTATCTATTGCCATCCCCTCTTTATTTCTACCTAAGTCTCTTATTCCTCATTCCTCAAGAGTCTCTGGGGTAAATAAATGTGGGAGCTGGTCTCCCACAGTGTTCCTTCTCTTTCATTTGATATCTGGTTGTGCATGCCTGGTAGCACTTACAGCGTGATAGGGTTGGAAAGATTTTAGTGTTTTACTAGTCATAAGATGTATTTTATAGAAGCTGTTGTAGTCAAGGAATATATACCCATTCAACAAACATTTATGAAGTGTCTTCTGACCACAGGCATATATATCCCTTACAATTACAGTTTTGCTTTCTGTCAGTGAATTTGATTACAATCTCAATACTATTTGTTCAGTTTTATGTCTGGTTTATTTCACTTAGCATTTTTTCATGGTTCATGTATGTAGTATGTGCCAGCATTACCTTCCTTTGGGCTGTACAATACCTCTTTGTATATAACACATTTTGTTTGTCCACCTAATTGTCAGTGGGTATGTGGATTCTTTCCACTTTTCAAGCTATTGTGAATAATGCTCTGTGGTGTTGGTGTACCCCTCTATTTGCTTTCACTTGTTTTGAGTTTGTGCCTGGAAGTGGAATTGTACCATGGATCATGTAGTAATTCTGTTTCATGTTTTGATAAATCATACTGTCTTGTATAGCTGTTGCAGTATTTTACAATCTTACTTGTGTGTTTTGTATTAGTCATCATAACAGGTATGTTGTGGTATCTTATTGTGACTTCGATTATTTCTTTACTTAGTGATGATTTAAGACGTATTTTCATAGTATATTGCTCATTTGTTTACCTTACAGAGAGATGTCCTTTTTCATTAGGCTATTTGTTGAGTTATAGGAATTCCTTGTGTATTCTGGATGTTAATCCACAACTTATGGCTGCATGGTTGTCAATTTGACTACATCTGGAATTAACTAAAAACTCAAGCTGTTGGGCATATCTGTGAGGGATTTTTAGTGAATGAAATCATTTGCGGTTGGAAGACCCACTGTAAATCCATATCATGGTCATAAGACCCACCTTTAATCTGGGCTACACCTTCTCGTAGCAGCCTAATATAAAGGATCAGGAAGAAAGAAGCTTTTGCTCTCTGCCTGCTTGCCCTTGCTCGCCCTTCACTGATAGTCGAGCCTACTTCTTTGGGATTCTAACATATATTGAAGACCAGCCAAGATAGCCTCATGGACTAAACAACTACTAGATTCTTGGACTTTCTGTTGGGAGACAGCCATTGTTGGATTAGCTGGACCTCATGCTTATAACTCTAGCAACTTGGGAGGCTTGGGGCAGTATTGGTGCTTATGAGGCTGGTCATAGTGGCTATTGTGGTGTTACACACAGGATTTGTTGGAGGGGTGTGGCCTTGCTGGAGGAGGTACCAGTGGGAGTAGACTTTAAAGTTTCAAAAGCCACACCGACCTGTAGTCGGAAGATTTCCTGTGTCCCAGCCTGCCGGCAGTCGGGACAAATCTCTCACACTCACGTCCCCCAGGTAAACACACAGAGGCTTATATTAATTATAACTGCATGGCCATGACTCAAGCTTTTTGCTAGCTTGCTCTTATATCTTAAAATTAGCCCATAACTATTAATCTATGTGTTGCCACATGTTCCGTGGTTTTACCTGTGTCCCATTACATGTTCCTCCTTGGGTGGCTCACTGGCGTCTCTCTTGACCTTCTTCCTGTCTCTCTCTGAATTTCCCACCTGCCTCTAAGCTGCCTTGGCATAGGCCAGACGGCTTTATTTATCAACCAATCAGAGCAACACATATTTGCAGCATACAGAAAGACATTCCCGCATCATCTGACTACACTGACCCCAGTGTCTCTCTTTCTGCCTGCTGCCTGTGGATCCAGGTATAAAGTGCTCAGCTATTGCTTCATGCTTGTTTCCTGCCATAATGATAAGAGACTAGCCCTCAGAAACTGAGCAAGCCCCCAATTAAATGCTTTCTTTCTTGCCCTGGTCATGGTGTCTTTTCACAGCAATAGAACAGTGACTAAGACACTGTAGATATTAACTGCATGGGCTTTAAGGCCAATATAAAATGTACTTGTTTTGAAGGCACCATTACAAATTTCATTGCATTATGTAAATATTATTCAATAATCCAGTCTTGAAGGGGCAGTAGTGTTTTTATTGCATGCTTAGTTGGTGTTGGGTACTCTTGTCTGTTCTTTTCATGTACTAACCTTTTGAATTTTTGCAAAAGCCCGGTTTAGAAGTTCTTCCTTTTGTGGTTTCATTTGAGGACACTGAGGCATAGAGTTGAAGTTTGTTTGTTTGTTTGTTTGTTTGTTTGTTTCTTTCTTTCTTTCTTTCTATTTTTGTTGATTTGTTTGTTTTTTGTTTCTTGAGACAGGGTTTCTCTGTTTATCCTTGTTGTTCTGGAACGTGCTCTGTAGACCAGGTTGGCCTCACACTAAAGTTGCTTTCTTATTCTAGATCACACTACTAGTTTGCACTGGAGTTGGGAGTCAGTGCTCTCAGCACAGAACTTTTCCCATGACTTTTGCCATGACTGACTGACTGTACCTCATCAGATGGCACTTTCAGGTCTGAACACTGCCCTACCCCTCCACACAGATCATCTTTCTTTTCTCCAGTGAGTGAGAGGATAGGAAAAGGCCAGTCTTTAGATCAGCAAACTATGGCCAAAATTCACAGAGGCACATGTACAATTTGAAAAAATAGTTTATAAGATGAAGTGAAGTTTCTGAAGAAGTTATTAAAAAGTTAATGATTAGAACATTCCTCTACATGGCTACTGTATAGTAATCAAAATTAGGAAATTAAAATGGATCTGATTTGTTTAATGCAGATACTGTTAATTTTCTAATGTCCTCTACAGTTGAAATACTTTCCAAGCCATGTGTTGCAGGGTCCTGTTTTTGTGTCTTTAACTGGGTCAGTGTCTTAGTTTCTTATTTTGTCTATTTCACAATTTGAATTTGTTCCTTATGTTTGGATTTAAGCTCTACATTTTTACCATAGTATTATAAAAATTATATTGTTCTGTAGTGCTTTGTGTAAGTAGCATTCGGTATGATTTAACTCAGTCCCGTTTGATCTCTCTCTTGCCTTATTTTATGGGGAGCTGGGTTTCTGGGGATGAACCCAGGATTTCATGCATGCTAAGTACACATTCTACCATTGAGCTACACTCTCTGTCTCATTCAGTGACACATACAATTGGAGTAGTTTGCCCAGAGTGTGATTATACTTCTTTTTTGAGGCTACAAATTTAAAGATTTTCATTGTGAGGCCATAATTTTTTTAAGTAACGACCTATCCACCCCTGCCACAGCAGCTTTCTCTAACCCCTTCTTACAGAGTTACTTGAAAAGCCAGGTGCAGAGTGCAGTTAAGGATGGTGGTCTTAGTCATGTTTATCTTTTCCACTCCAGCTCATTGACACAGATTGCTGGCAGGTTGTTTTAAATTCAAACAGCAAAAATAGAAGAGGCTTTAAAAATAAAGAAAAAAGTACTTTCTAAGTATTTCTACACAGTGTGCATAATAACAAGGAGGGGCATGTCTTCATCTATTGTGGTCTATGACCTGTCTTGGACATCAGCCCAGGGGATGTTTGCTCTATTAGGAATGTGCTTCCTAAATGTGATGGTCCAGGAGGACCTTGATCTGCCTTGATCATATTTGTCACATTACCCAGAGCCAGTGGTTACACTGAGCCAAATTCTAGCACTGTTGCTTTCAGATTGTCTCTTAAGGTAAGACCTGATTCAAAGTAAGTTGGAAAAAGGCTGACATACTCTTTTTTTAGTTGGAGCGTAGGATCAGATACTCAGGATATTGAGCTCTCCCACTGAGCTCTAGCTCCTGATGAGTGTCTTTTTCAAAGGATACATGACTTAATAGGCTGTTTTCTGCACCTGTAGTTTAAAAAAAATGAGTAAACTGTTTAAAGATAAATCTGGTATTTATTTAAAATGTATTTTCAAGGCTAGGATATCGTCTAGTTGGGAGAGTACTTAGTACACACAAGGAAATTTTTGCTTTTATAAATTATGAATATGAATACGCTAATGTTTCTCCCTGTCCATTTGACCTAATTGTGCATAAGTTCTGTAAGGGCACGAGTTTGTACCTTTTGCTCATTTTGATGTTTGGACATACCTGTACTTGGTCCCTAGTAGCTACTCAGTAAGTAACTAGTAAGGGACAAATCTGGTGCAAACATTACATGTGCTGATGCTGGTGAGCTTAGTGTGGTTTTCCATTAGGTACCAAACACCTTGCCAGTCAGTACTGGCTTCATTTGTGTTTTATGCCATTTGTTATCACAGAATGTATACTGATGTGTATCATATAGTCAGTTTCTCTTACTGGTGGTAAATGCCTTGAAGGTATGAGTTAGGCTTCTCTGTCTAGCACTTTCTTTTAAGTCATTGTTCAGAAACCCCAGTGCTTTATTATAATTAAATACTGTTTATAGAAGTTTGGGTTGTTAATGTTTTTTATTTTCTCCTACAGGTAGCTCCCTGGTGTTGCTTGCCTTGAATTCTTTTTAATCCCATTTCAGCATGAAGCAGACAATTATTAATAAAGTTAATAAAAATAGAATTACTTTAAGCTCTAAGACCCCATTGAGAGAGATTTCCCCATGTTTTGCGTCCATTCTTCAGTTCATTAGTGTGCTTCCAAAACCAGAGTGCTCTTGTCCAGCATTAGAGGTAGAGTGAGGGTTGGCTTTTCTTTGGCTTAATGGTATGATTACTAAATTATTCTGTACTCGACAGCATTTTTTCTTGTTTTTTTTTCTGTTGTTTTGTTTTGATATTTGAATTGGTTTTGTTGTTTTTGTTTTTTAATGGATATTATCTTTTGGCCAGAAAGTGTTAAGATGCTGAAATTTGATAAATTTTATCCTTTTTGTACATTTGTGGTTTTCCTTAACACATTGGTGAATATAGAAAGAAGGGGATCTGGTGTGGGAGAAACCTCACCAGAAACCTCACTGTATAAATGGAATGGGTTTACAAGTTTCTCTTTTAGAAATTCTAAGGGATTGGAGACTATGAAAAAAAAATTATCACTTTGTGCCCACTCCCCTTTCTACTTGCTGGGATTTTGTCTGGCTTGAAGTTATGCAAGTCTGATGCCTGCTGTCACCTCTCTGAGTTCATATGTGTATCAGGTCTGCTGTGTGTGGAAGAGGCTGTTTTCCGTGGAGTCTTCTTCCATGTTTTTACAATGGTTCCACCTCCTGTACAGCATAGATCCCTGAGCCTTGAGGAGAGGGAGTTCATAAAGACATTCAATTCAGGGTTGAGTGCTCCAAGGTCTCTCACTCTCTGCATATTGTCCAGTTGTGGGTCACTGTGTTAATTACCAAGCTTCTCGTCCCTAAACGAGAAGCTATTTGTAACTGAGACCTCCTGGGAGAGGAAGAGTCAATTTTCTCCAATGGAGTACTCTGGGGTATATCATGTAGCTTGGGCTACATGAGAAGGGGGTACATATGAACTTCAGAGTTAGAAATGTCAACTGTTTCATTCTTCATTAGATTTTTTTCCCCAGAAAACCTGTTTTGTAATCACTCTCCAATAAATACATTGATGGCATATTCATTAAAGAAGGTCAGGATTGCATGCAACAATTATTGGATCTTTATTTTATAACAAACATAGCTACTAGGTTGAATGATGTGTGGTTTTGTGTAAAATGTTACCAGGCTCAGCAGGCTCCCCCCCCCCCTTTTCTTTTTTGTTTTTTCAGGACAGGGTTTCTCTGTATAGCCTTGGCTGTCCTGAAATTCTCTCCCATTGTAGACCAGGCTGACCTTAAACTCAGAGATCTGCCTGCCTCTGCCTCTTGAGTGCTGGGACTAAAGGTGTGCACACCATTGCCCATAAAACACATTTTTAATTAAAATATAATTACATCACTTTCCTACCCTCACAATTCCCCTCCCTCCAACTTCTTCCTTGTCCCCTTCCTCACTCTCATATTAATAGCCTCTCCCTCCCTGATTATTTGTTTTATACACACATGTCCACATATTTCTCACTCTCAAATTAATAGACTTTTTCCCTGATCATTTATGTTTTACACATACATACACACATATACATGTAAATGTATGCACAGTATATAAATACAGCCTGCTGAGTTGTTTTTGTTGTTTGGGCGTATATGTTCTCAGGGCCTGACACTTTGTATTGGACAGCCAGTTAGGAGGCACAACTGCTGGGATAAGCTAATTCTTCCAATTAGTAGTCATCAGTCCCTTGTAGTTCCTTGTGCATAGGAGTGTGATCCCATAAGATTTTACCCCTTTGATGTTAGCATGTCTTGATACTGCCATTATTTAGGACTTGTTTATGCAGCCATTTCTGTGAGAGACTTTCATAGCAGGCTTCCTGGTATTCTGACTCTTAAAATCTTTCTGCCCCATCTTCTGAGATAGTCCTTGATCCATAGATGCAAGAACTGCGATGTAGATGTGTCCACAGGGGCTAGGTTCCTCACAGTCTGTGATTTCTGTATTGTGGTTTTCTGTGATAGTTTCCGTTTACTATAAAGAGAAGTTTCTTTGGTGAGAGGTGATATCTACTTATCTATGGGTGTACACCCTGAGTATAAGGATAAAATTTAGAATATAGTTACTCATTATTCAGTAGGCGATTGTATTGCATTATCTTTCCCACATTTACTTTGGGGGCAGGCATGATGTTGTATTAGCATATTATATTGTCATTAACCTGATCTAATGAATGTTTATAGAAGGGATAGATTAGGTACTCTGACTGATATTTACTTGTTAACCTAATTTGGGCAGAATTACATTGTACCTAGGAATAAAATTTGAATTAGAGTTTTTAGTGCATTGACTCTCTTACTACTTAATCATATAATTAACTTTTGTTAGATCCCAAAGAGTGCTTGCTGGTTTAGAATATTAGATTTGGTACATGGTGGTTATTGAAATGTTTTATTACATTCCCCATTTCTTTCTATATATAAAGTTCATACTATTTTAATGCTTCAGTGGACTTTGGTAATTCCTCACGTGTTTCTGGTTTTTGTAGTATGCTCAATCTGCGTCAGATCCCTCTATTGTACCTATATGACATAGTGGTGCATTTTGTCACTGTCTATGATTTAAGAAAAAAAAAATCCTCTGTGGAAAAGAATCCAGGAGCAGATTTTTACCTTATGCTCTGTAGCTGTAGTCATGAAGTAGTGAAGTAATTGAATGTCTTAAAATATTTCAGCTTAGGCTTTCTTGCTGGTATGTCAGGAAAACATTGAGGTGGGTGGGTTGTGGGTTTCAAATTTTTTATATAAAATAAAATAGAATAAAAATTAAACACAAAAGTGTTTACAAAATTAAACATAGATTTACAAAATCTTGGGGTTCTAGTGTACAACTTACATGATTTGGTTCTCTCTTTCCACTATGTGGTTCCAGGGATTGAACTCAGGTTATCAGGCTTGGTAGCGAGTGCTTGAACCACTTTCTCCTCGTGGGTCTGGGTTGTTTTTCTCTAAGGTGCTTCAGAAGTTTGCGGTCAGCCATCCTCATTTGATCATGTGCCACTGGACTGAGGGCAATGTTTAAAGCCTGCCATTGGTTTTTGTTTTGTTTTTGGATTTATTTTATGTGTATGAATGTTAGCCTGCACATATGTGTGAGTACCATACTCATGCCTGGTGCCCAAGGAGGCCAGAAGAGGACAGACCCCCTGGAACTGGAGTTGCCGTTGATTGTGAGCTGTGTAGGTGCTAGGGATTGAATCCATGTCTTCTGCAAAAGCAACATGTTTTTAACTGCTCAGCCATCTCTTTGGCCCCACTGCTATTGTTTTTAAGAACTTTGTATTGTGCATTTGTTATTTCTGGGCACAGATGATTGTTGGGGGATTTCTCTCTTTACTGTTCGTCATAAGGGACACTTTCAATATCTTATTGTGGTATTTATCAGGCAGCTTATTTACTTTATTTCTTTAATTTTTTTCCAGGAAGTTTGGTGAGCGGCCTCCACCTAAACGACTTACTAGGTAAGCTTTATACTAACCATCTTTAAATATTGAATGTGTATATAGATTCTGTCATTTTAGACACTAATATGAATGCTTCTTAGAAATCATTCAGATATTGGTAATTACATCTTGAGCATATTCCCACCCCTTCACTTCTTTCTCTCCTAAGGGGAAAAAATAGGACTAAAAGGATATACTTTAAAAGTGAAGTATTTTCAGAAACTCATCTCAAGTAATGGATTGTGACAATAACAGCTGCAACTGTGTTTAGCCAATTACACTTGGATGTTTAAGGGGAAGACTTGGGAGATTTAATAGATGCTTTTTGAAATGAATGTTAAAATACTACTTTTTCTCATTTTTATGAAAATCTAAGATTTACTCACTTTCATGACAATATAAATACTGTTTTAACTATGTACGTTAATTTCTCAATCATATATTTCAAAGAATTAATTTAAAAACTCATAAAATTTTTCTTGGGTTGTAAAATAAGGAAATCCAGTGGTCTTGACAGTTCAGCTCTAAGCATTGGCCTGGTTTTTTTCCTTCTAATTAATCTTTTAAGGAGGAGGTAGGGGTGTGTGTGTGTGTGTGTGTGTGTGTGTGTGTGTGTGTGTGTGTGTGTTTGCTTTTGAACCTAAACTGAGATCCCACTTTATTATTGTTCTACATCCTTTAAACCCCACAATGTATTATATGACATTAGACTTCAGAGTTCTCTGTAATAGCTGTATGGTGTTCTGTTGAATCCACATGCTTCTTGTTTCACATTGATGATTGTTAAGACTATTACCAAATAATTACTACTATTAAAATATTTATTAAAAACAGCTGTGGAGCCAGGCGATGGTGGCACATGCCTTTAATCCTAGCGCTTGGGAGTTAGGGGCAGGTGGATCTCTGTAAGTTCGAGGCCAGCCTGGTCTACAGAGTGAATCCCAGGACAGGCTCCAAAGCTACACAGAGAAACCCTGTCTTGAAAAAAACAAAAAAAAAAATTAAAAATGATAATAAAATAAAATAAAAACAATTGTGGGCTGGACATGGTGGTGTATACTTTAATTCCATACTGTACTCAGGAGGCAGAGGCAGGCAGATCTCTGTGAGTTCGAGGCTAAATTGATTTACATGGTGAGTCCCATGCCTGCCAAGGCTGCATAGTGAGACTGTCTCAAGAAAGAAGGAAGGAAAGAAAGAAAAAGGGAGGAAGAGAAAGAAAATTGTATTTAAGAATGATGAACACAGGGCCGGGAGGTGGTGGTGCATACCTTTTATTCCAGTACTCAGAGGCAGAGGAAATTATGACCAAAACTATGGGAAGAAATAATGCCTGGAAATATTTTGTTGAAAGCTTTTGAACCATAGATCCAAGAATCTCAGTTACTAAGTCTTAAGTGTAAAAGTATGTTGAAGCACATCGTGGTCAAATTGATTAACACTAGTGGTAAAAAATTAAAAACGAGGGACAGGATGGATTTCAAAAGAACAAAGATAAAGATCACAGCAGATTTTTCATCTGAAATTTTGCTACCGGTAAGACAGCTTTAAAATATCCAGAAGGGTTCAAATAGAGACCTTAAACAATGTTAAAAACAAAGAATCCATCATAAACAGACCTGAAGAACATTTAAAGAAATTCTTCCAAGCATAAAGACAATATTGAATAGAAAAAGGATTCTAATTTACTGGTCCAAGAACAAGAAAGATAACATTTACTACAGACCCTGCAGATACCATAACTTCGGAAGAAATGCTTAAGTATCTCAAACTAGCAAACTCTCTAATAAGCTTGTTCAGGAAGAGGTTTAATAACTTCAGAAGAAATGCTTAAGTATCTTAAACTAGCGGATAGTGGTGGTGTAGATCTCAATAAAACTTTTAACATCTTAGTAACCTTTTTACATAGAAGGTAACCTAGGAGACTAGCATATCCCCTGGGGGAGAATTCCACTAAGCTTTCTCTCTTGAAAAGAAAACAAACTGCAGATGTCTTCATTGCCGATAGAAACTTGGCAAAGCCATGTAATTGGCAAATGCAAATTGAAAACCAGTAATCAATTCTGTGGTAAATTAGTTTTATTGAGTACAAACTCAGATTTGGGATATTTTCTTAATATTTTTGTACGAAATTTAGTACTATCTAATACTTGGAAGTGGTATTTTTCTGTTTCTACTTTGAAGTAATTCTGCTTTAGGAAAACAATGTTTTATTTTGCCAAAAATATTGTAAGGAATTTGTCTCCACTGGGTTGTAAAGGGTGTAATGTGGGGGCCATGTCTTCTCATTTAAGGAACTTTGAAAGCCTACCCTGGTAGGGGTTCTTTCTTCATGATTTAAAATTTTAATTAAAAGCACAAATAAATGGAATAAAGACTATGCACTATTCAGCATGACTGAATTTGCTTTCTTAAGAATTACATTTTGTGTGTGTGTGTGTGTGTGTGTGTGTGTGTGTGTGTGTGTTACACTGTGCATATGGAAGTGGGAAGTCAGCTTGAGAAAGGAGAATCTTCCCACCTTCCACAGGTGGGTCCCAGGGATCGAAAGCTACACATCTTTCAGAGATAGTTTGGTTACTTTTCTCTCCCCATAATTGCAGACTAGTAGCTGCTAACTCATGCTCTTTCTAGTATTTGTTTAGTAGCAGAGGCTTTCCTTTGTGAGGTTTACCATTACTTTAAAATTTATAGAATTGTTAGAATGATTTTATGTTGTTCTCTCGCTCAGCATATCTTTCATTTGTATTAGGAGTAATGCTTTTCAGAGAGCCTATCTTCTCTTGCTCTTACGGAGACACTGCTCTGTTCTTAAAAATCCTGTGTGTGAGACACATGACCCTTCGTTTTTGTTGACTCAAGCTAGGTCAATACCTGTTTTGAACAGTTTCTAGTAGTCAGCTATTCCCTCTCTTTCCCTATTTAATTTGTTATTGTGCGCACGTGTGTGTGTGTGTGTGTGTGTGTGTGTGTGTGTGTGTGTGTGTGTAGGTCATGTGTCAGTGGCACATGTCTAGATATGAGAGGACAACTTTCAGGGGTAGGTTAATCTCTTTCAAAATTGTCAGGCTTGCAAGGCAGTTTCTACTTGCTGAGCCATTTATTGGCCCCTCTCTATATTTTTGCATAGTAAGATGCTGCTCTTTCTTGTCTATATTTTTACTTAGTAGGATGTTTTAATCCATTCATTTTTCCTATTAGGTAAGACAATCCTGTATAAATGTGATTATAAGCTTGATAGGTATGCTGTGTATAGTTGATGAAACAGCTCTCACTTCGAAGGGATAAAAAGACAAGGTTAATCAATAGCAAAATATAAGTGACCATGGCCCAGAACATTCATTTAGGTCTTCAAATACAACATTCCAATCTGGAAGCAGTTTCATGGAGTTGTTATGGTAACAGAACAAAGAAAGTTATAAATCAAGGAATTTTAAAAATACCTTGATGTAGCCAGGAGGTAGTGGTGCACGCCTTCAATACCCGAACTTGGGAGGCAGAGGCAGGCAGATCTCTGTGAGTTCAAGGCCAACCTGGGCTACAGAGTTAGTTCCAGGAAAGGCGCAAAGCTACACAGAGAAACCCTGTCTTGAAAAACATATATATATGAAGAAAAGGGTTTCCTGTGTGACTCACTGTGTCACACTACAGCTTCCATGACGAGATTGATTTTTCCTTCTCTCTCTCTTTTTCTTTTTTCTTAAATTTTATTTTATTTGGGAGGGAGAAACCAGAGGCAGAGAGTAGATACAAAGGGACAGGGAAATGAATGAGATGGAGATGCATGATGTGAATGACACAAAGAATAAATAAAAAGAAAGTTAAACCTGAGTAGCTTGTGTAGAAAGAAAGGACTTTCCTTCCTTGTTCCTCTTTTACGAAGATGGTACACTGTTCATATTATGAAGCTGAATTTGAAATGCCTTGTGTGCGATAGTATAAAGATGGAAATGACAGCTTCTGATAAGAATAAAGAGCTTCATTAATTTTGTGGGTGCAAAATGGAGCTTGAGGTGCCCAGCTTAGAGCAGTACAACCTGAACTTTCCTTTCTTCAAGTCCAATTTTAGGCAGAGTTGTGTGGAAACAAACAGAAAAACCAGAAAAGGTTGTGGGGGAAAAAGTTATTGTCAAGTGTATGATATACTTTGCTGATTTTAGGGCACATATCATTTTTCACTTTTATGACTTCCCTTTTAAAATGTTTTTTTTTATTGTTTAATAGCTCAGCAAACTTTTTTTTTTAAGTGCTCAGGGTAAAAATCTCATATAGACCAAGTAAAGTGCTGACCTTCAGCTTCAGCAGATATTTCTTTCATTTAAATGTATTTTTATTCTTTAGATCTTCATGCATACATACAATGTATTTTGCTCATTTTTGCCTCCTTAACTGCTCCCAGATCCATCTCTCACTTCAGTTTGTTTTCAAATGAAGAATAATTCCCCCTTATTCATAGGAATGATTCCAAGACCCCTAGTAGATTCCTGAACCTAAGGACACTACTGCACCCTTTTCCTGCATGCACACACTTTGTAAGAGAGTAACAGGGACAACTGCAGTGTTTTAATAAGCTGTGGAAACTCTCATCCTCCTAAAGAGTCAATGAACACTAACACTAACATTTTGAGATCCCAGTTGAAGGTGCACTGGTAAAATTACAGAAAGCAGAACTAGATGCCAATAGACTGACTCTGGTCCTGAGCTCCTGTATCATGTTTTTCATGTTTTTCAGTTAGTTAACCTTACTCTTTCTCTCTGTAAAAAACATTAGGTGATAAGTAACCTTGTATTGGAATATTTTTGACTTCAGTGGTTTTCAGTTCAGGTGACAGCATCATTCCCCATCCTCTACCTCCGTCTTTGTCGGTATCAGAAGATATTTTATTGGCATCTGCTGAGTAGAAGGCAGATGCGGTGCCTTTAAGCATCCTTCAGTGCAGTGCAGAAGTCATCTGGGATGTCAGTAGTATGAGATAGAAGCCCTGCTGTATTGGGGTGAAATATGTGTGGGTTTTACCATGTGTGTTTCTTTGAAGTATACCATCACTTTATAAATAGCTTAAGTTACAGAAAGGAAATTACCAAGCCTTGATTGCCAGATAGCATAAATATTAATAATTAACATTTAATTAGTACGTTTTAATACTTAATATTCCGTCTTTTCTGTTGCTGTGGTAAACACCATGACAAAAGCAACTTGGGAAAGGAAGATTTTGTTTCATCTTACACTTTCAGGAAGTTGGGGCAGGAGCTCAAGGCAGAAACCTGGAGGCAGGAAATGAAGCAGAGACCATGGAAGAACTGACTTGTTTCTCATGGCTTACTCAGCTACTTTCTTACACAGCCTGACCCACCTGCCCAGGGGTGGTACCACCCACGCTGATCTGAACTCTCAAGGATTAGCAATTAAGAAAATGCTCCACAGATACGCCCTCAGACAGTCTAATCGAGGCATTTCCTCAATTTGAGATTCCCTCCTTCCAGGCATGGCTAAGTTTGTGTCAAGGTGACAAAAAGTAACTGGCGTATTTCATTTATTATTTTTTCTTGTTGCAAGAAGCTATTTGCAAATCCCTGTTGCAGACAATTATTACTAAGGATTACCACCACCAGGCTCTAGTTACTGTTCTGTTTGTGTTCTAAGTACTGAAGGGAAGAAGGAAAACTGGAGCTGCCCCATGTAGCCCTAACACCGTGATAGTAACTCTGAATAGTAGTCGTTTCTAGTACTAAACACTAGGACAGTGCCAAGTGCCTAGAATGTGGTAGCTCTCAGTACGTCCTATGTGGAAGGACGGATAGGTGTGCTATCAGAAACTGTGCTGCTCAAGTTGGCTGAAATGCCCAGTAACACCCCAAAGTCCTTTATCCAGCATGCCTACAAAGCTTTTGTGGAAGTCCCCAGCCCCTTCTCTCCTGCAACCTGTATAGTTAAGAGCTTGGAATGGCTTTTAAAAAAGAAAACAATCGTGAGGTCTGTAACTTGCTGACAGGAATTGCTTGTCGGTGGGGGCTAACGTACTTGGGGTGTATTTCCCCACCCCTTCCAGTAGCTTCATAGAGAAGAACCACCCCCACCCCCGATTCAGTAAGTGGCAGAGTTGAGATGCAGACCTGTTCTGTTTCAGAGCAAGGCTGTGGCTTAGCCATTGTACTGTCTGTAAGCAGTACAGCGTTGTCTTTGAGATAGCTAAACTACCCAGCTTGAATCCTGGCTTTTCTGTGTCAGTTCAGGAAAGTTACCTAACCTTTCCCCATTTCTAAAATGTGCTTGGTCATGTGTCATCCTCAAGGTTGTTGGTTATATTATATTAATACTTGCCTAGAAAAATAACTAGTGGAGCCTCACTGCTCAGTGTCAGTCTTTTAATAGTGATAATATCTTTGTAGAAAGAATTTCTGCCTGCCTCAAGTTCTTTTACTTGAAGCCTCTATAGTCTGGGAAGATAGGAAAACATATAACCCGATAAACAGTAGCAAATAATCATTAAGTGATGTAGCAGAGACCATAAATGTTAATAGAATTTAGTTTGGGAAATATGCTTGCAGTTGAAACTTTTCAAGTATATAGCTGCTTTTCAAGTTTACTGCCTGGGACTTTTGTACAAATTTTGACAAGGTGTTGGCTTTCTCTTATTGTTTTTATCTTGTTTGTTTATGCTTTTGCCTTTTTTCATGTATACTAGGGAATCTTCCTCAATCTTTTTTCCACTTTTATTCTTTTGAGCCAGGGTCTTTTAATCAAACCCAGAACTTGCTAGTATAGCTGGTCTGGCTCCAGGGATCTCCTAGCTCTGCCTTCAAGGCTGGAATTATAGGTGGGTCACCACACTCATCTGGCATTTCAGTGAGTTCTGGGAATCCAGCCTTCTTGCAAACATTTAACCACTGAGCCATATTCTCAGTCCCCTTGTGTTTTCTTTCTTACCCCACCCCCAGTCTTATTTCCTGAACTGTCAGTCACCTGCCATAGCAGCATCTCTAGTCCCTTCCATGGCCAGCTTGTCCAGTGCCCTGGTTGGTCATTTGAGGACTCACTCTAGTGCATGGTCTTTTGTCCCCTACTCCCTGACCTAGATAGACAACATGTTTCAGGGCTGTCTGTATGTGCCTTTCTGTTTTCCTGTTCCCTCAGTGGTAGAGGTCCATTCTCTGCCTACACTGTGCTGTCACTTGCCATGCATTGCAGCTAAAAGATGTCCTCAGTAAGAATGCGGGTCATCTAGGTTACCTCATTTGACCCTTTAGCCACCGAGCTAGGTGGACTGTGTTAGCTCCTCTTTTCAGATAAGAAAATAAAAGCTGGCTGAGGCTCGGGTTTGTCCAGGCAGTTTAAGTTGCAAGTGACACAAATCTGTAATACCCTACATTTAATAACTTGACAGTTGACAGCTTGTTATTGTCATTTGGATAGCCATCTGTGTGGTGTGTTTGTCTTTATTTACAATGTAAGTAGAATAATTAAAATTTAGTAAAAATATTCGATTATCCTGACTTAATTTTTTGAGACAGGGTTTCTCTGTGTAGCCCTGGCTGTCCTAGGACTCCTTCTGTAGACCAGTGTCTTAGTTAGGGTTTTTCATGGCAACTGTTATAAAGAAAACATTTAATTGGGATGCTTACATTTTCAGAGGTTTAGTCCATTATCATTGTGGTGCAACATGATGGCCTGCAGGCAGACATGGTGCTGGAGATGAAGACTTGTAGGCAACAGGAAGTGGTCTGCAACACTGGGCTGCATCTTTAGCATAGGAAACCTCAAAGCCCATTCCCACAGCGACACACTTCTTCCAACAAGGCCACAGCCACTATAATGAGGCCACACCCCTAATAGTGCCACTCCCTTTACGGGCCATTTTCCTTCAAACCACCACAACCAGGCTGGCCTCTAACTCAGATATCTGCCTGCCTTTGCCTCCCAGAGTACTGGGCTTAAAGGCATATGTAACCACTGCCTACCAACTTAATTTTGAGATGTGTAAGAACATCTCAAGAATTGAGATTCTGCTTAAACCTATAGAGCGGTGTGTCGTGCCCCCCCCCCAGTGGCACTTAGTTTGACAGGATGATTGAGTGAATAAATACACATTGAAGTTTTTGTAAAACATTTGCTTAATAAGCATGTTGCAGTTTAAATTTGATGTAATATTGAAAATGTAATACATTTTTCAGCAATTTCAGTTATCCTGTATGAATTTAATATATTTTGCTGTGGATGATTGATTGATAAATAAAACACTGATTGGCCAGTAGCCAGGCAAGAAGTATAGGTGGGACTAGCAGAGAAGAGAATTGAGAGAACAGGAAGGCAAGGAGGAAGAGAAGCCAGCCTGCCGTCCAGGGAGCATGATGTAAAGGCAGCAGGTAAAGCCACAGAACATGTGGCGACATACAGATTAACAGAAATGGGCTGAGTATAAGAGTAAGAGCTAGACAATGGTAGGTCTGAGCTAATGGCCGAGCAGTTTAAATAGCATAAGCATCTGTATGTTTATTTTATAAGTGGGCTACAGGACTGCCAGGGCTTGGCGGGACCCAGAGAAAAAAACTCTTGCTACAATATTTAGCAGTATCCTTTGGGCAATTGTATATGTTTGTGTATAAGTGACAGGCCTTTCTAAATCCTTACGTGGGACTGTAAATTTGGGGTTAGGCATAGCAGTTTGGATGATTTGATTTTGTTGTTGTTGTTGTGACTCAAAAAGTGAAAGGATAGACAAATAAGCTATAACATTATAAATGTTAATTAATTAATTAATTTTAGTCTTTCGAGACAAGGTTTTTCTGTGTAATAATAGCCAGAATTCACTTTGTAGACCAGGCTGGCCTTGAACTTACAGAGATCTGCCTGTCTCTGCCTCCCAAGTGCTGGGACTAAAGGTGTGTGCCACCAACGCCCGGCTATAAATCTTAATTTTAATAGCCAAAATGTAGAGGGAAAGTGGGTCTGTATTGTCCTTTGCACAGCATTCTTTAAGGTAGCTCATGTATTTGTTTCTGTGTTGTTTGCTTATTTAAAAAATGTTCATAAGCGTTCCTCTCATCACAGATACAGTGAAAGATTTTGTCCAAATACCATCCCTACAATAATAATATTTATATTTGATTTCAGAGAAGCTATGCGAAATTATTTAAAAGAACGAGGGGATCAAACAGTACTCATTCTTCATGCAAAAGTTGCACAGAAGTCTTATGGAAATGAAAAACGGTAAGATTATTGGGGATTTTTGAGCAAATAGATACTTATCGTACAATTTGCATATGATTTATATTTATATCTGAGGCTATATTTATTACTGGGCTTATTTGCATAGTAGAATGAAAAGGAGACTTATTTCTTAAAGGGGACAAACAGTGAACTGTGGCGTGTTTAAGTCAGAAAAATTTAGTGAAGAACATCTGACCACATCCCTAATTTTACAAAATTTAAGTCTGTTTTTCTTTAGGGCTGTGTTCCAAGAATCTCAGTGACACATTAGCTCGTTTGCAAAGCAGTTTTCCATTGGGGATAAAGTGTGATTTGATAAACAACTGCAACACCCCGCACCCCCCTCCCATACCATTTTAAAAAGGAAGAGGCAGTTGTGACACGTTTCTGTACTTGTTGCCACTGGAGATGTTGAGGCCGGAGGATGGCAAGGTCAGAGTGAATGTGAGGCCTATCTGAGTAATGGACTCTGATTCAGAAAAGTCTAGGGATGGGGCTGAGCAGATGGCTCAGTGGTTAAGAGCGCGTACTGCTCTTGCAGGGGACCTCTGAGTTCAGTTTCGGGTGCTCATGTCTGCACTGGCTATAGCTCCAGCTCCAGGGGAACTGTCGTCCCCTTCTGGCCTCCACGACTACCCATACACATGTGGCTTACAAACACGCACACTCACATCTTTTTTAAAAGGTCTGGGGATACAGCTCAGCGATAGTGTGCCAGCATGCACAGGGCTCTGGGTTCAGTTCCCAATGCCATGATAGGTACGTAGGCAGGCAGATAGGCACATAGTTGCAGAGATAATAATATACATAAGTAAAGGCTAAAAGATTATAACTGTAAATGTATCTTGAGGTCAGTTGAAGTTGAGCTTTGGAGCCGTTGTAAAGAGCCCCAGCGCTTTAACCCTCTATCTGGTAGTTAAGGAAGTTCACCTGCCGGCCGCATAAACTGTGTATGGCAGCAGTGTGCATCTGGAGGCCCACCTGCTCTGGAGGCTAAGTCAAGAGGATTACTATAGGCTACTACAGAAATTACCTGTAAAGGTAATTAGCGAATGCTATTTCTGTGTAGTCTTTCATGAAAACTCATATATCTCACTGTGTTTGGCTTAATTATGGATTTCTTGTTTGGGTTTTGTTTTTGTTTCTTTTTTTTAATTGGTGTTAGAGATCAAACCCAGAGTTTCATGCATACAACACACATGGTCTACCACTTGGTCACATACATCTTCAGCTCAGCATACTCAGCTACAGTTATCACAGGGTGGGGCATGGCAGTGAGCAGAACCTGGCCTGCTAGACCAGGTCATTGTTGTCTCAGAACTTCATCTCTGTTGTTTGCACTTGATTCCAGGAATTTTAAGGCATTGTCTTTCAAACAGCATTTTTTTGTTAAGCATTTATGGATAAAGATAGCATGCTTGAGGGGGAGGTATCAAAAGTTTTTGGGACTGGCCAGGGAGTACACCTAACTAGCAGAAGGAATGAAAAATATATGTTTGGAGACAGGGTTGAAAAGAATGAAAGAAATCTTAGAATGTGTAACAAAGGAAATGGCATATGAGCAAAGTAGGGAAATATAAATATGTAGTTAAATATGGACTGCAGTGGCTTATCAAGTTATTGTGAACATTTTAATGATTCCCTTATATTATATAGTAGCATGTGTTTACCCTCTATTATTTGACTATGGCTTAGTCAGTCCATAACTCCAGTTAAACACTTGAAGAATCTTAGCTTTTGACTCCCCTCTCAAGAAAAAACAAAAACAACTTGATGTTATAGTAACTACTCTCCAGTGTCTTTTGAATCATGTGTATTGTTAATGTTTCCAAGGTAAACTGCCACTTTACAGTACAGGAAGAACCCAGTTGGCTTACTTTGTGTGTGTAAGGCACTTCCTTAGTGCTTTACAGGGTAGGAGATAATCAGGAAGCCTCTTCCTTGATCTCTGAGCTGAAAGGAAAGGAAAGCTATTGAATTGATAATTATCCTCAAAGAGAATGAATACTGAGAACTTAGGATTTGTACATCTTACTGTTACAATTATTATTCAGCATTTCTAAATTTGCTGTCCAGGTGTCTGGCAGGCTGGGGTGGTGGTGGTAGGGTGGAGTCCCAGGCCTTTCTCATATTAAGCAGGCTCTCTAATGAGCTATAGCCCCAGTCCTGTTTTGTTTTAAGTGACATGTGAAACTTGATCACTGATTTGTAGCTAAACATAGAAGTGAATGTGTGCATACATTTCTTTATTCATTCATTCATTTATTTATGTTTGAAGCAAGGTTTCTCTGTGTAGCCTTGGCTGTCCTGGAACTAACTCGCTCTGTAGACCAGGCTGGCCTGGAACTGGCCAGGTTTGGGTTTTTAAATGTGAAATTTAGTATATATGTGTAGTGTTTAACACAAAACAGTTCTTACCTTAATTCTAGAGCCAAGCATGAATGGTCATGGCTCAGGAATACAGATTTAGGTTGCCTCAAATGCTATGTTCTAGTGTGAATATGGTTTGTCAGGTTTTATAGCTACAGAACAGAAAGTCATAAATCAACTTTTCCTGGTTAGGTGGGCTACAGCAAAAGTTATAACTGCTGTCTGATGACATTCTTAGCTGTTGGATTGGTGAAAGTGAGTGGTCTGATACAATGTTCTAATAGTTTTTACATGATAGTCACATAGTGCTCTTAGGTCAGGCACTGATGGGTAGTAAATGGCTGTTGAGGAGACTGAAGATAGCCCAGGAGAATTTGGCCCTGGATCTGCACCATCCCAACTCTCCACAATCATTGCATTCTAATCAGTCAGTCAGCCTTGGTGACATGGGTGTGACCTTTTTCTGGGAACTTTAGTTCACCTGGTCAGTTGTTTGCTAAGGAAAACAGGAGTGCTTCTCAGTGCTGAAGAATGCTGTGCAAGGCCAGTAGTGCTTTTTTGACAGAAACAGAGAGCTTGCTTAGCAGTTCCATATTGAACCAGAGAAGTGCTCTACAATAGTAGGGTAGAGCATTTTAAGGGGAGTGAAGATGGGGACACTAAACATGCCTTTGCTCCCATTAGCTAGTTAGCCTCGGTGCCAGAGTTGGAATTCTACAATTCTGTCTAGTTCTAGGGTTTTTTTTTCTTTTATTCCTGTAGTTTCAAAAAAATAGAAAGTCTCATTTTTATTTCCTCATTAAGTGAAATCCTGAAGGAGTATGCTATCACCTGGATTCAGTGTTTATGCAGACTTATGTTTTACTAGGTTAGCAACAGCAAGGTGTCAGGGTCAAGGAATTAAAGATGCTGGGAAAAGCATCCCATCCTTCCCATTGATTAGCTGAGACCAGGCTAGACTTCACTGAAGCATGGGGCAAACTTGTTAATCATATGCCTTCAAACATGGGTAGTACAGGTTCTGCTTTTCACTCTCTGGAGTTTTGACAAAGCATCCTACCAATTAATCTCATTTATTCTTTTCCAGAAAATTATTTGTTAGATGCTAGTACAAGAGGACCTATCCAAAAAAAAAAATCATTGTGGCATTTAATTTTATGATGGATAGCTGAGACCTAGTGAAGTAATAAAAGAGTTTGTTAGTCATTGTAAGAAATACGGCACCACAGGGCTGCAGTGGCTTATCAAGTTATTGTAAACATTTAATGATTGTCTTTTATTGCAATAGCCTGTTTTTACCATCTTTTTTTGACTATGGCTTAGTCAGTCCATAACCCCAGTTAAATACTTGAAGAATCTTAGCTTTTGACTCTCCCAAATAAATATTAATGGAAAAAAGGCAAAAACAACTTGATGTTATAGTAACTACTCTCCAATATATTTTTTTAATTATTATTATTGTTTGTTTGTTTGTTTTTTGGTTTTTTGAGACAGGGTTTCCCTGTGTAGTTTTGGTGCCTGTCATGGATCTCGCTCTGTAGACCAGGCTGGCCTCGAACTCACAGACATCCTCCTGCCTCTGCCTCCCGAGTGCTGGGATTAAAGGCGTGTGCCACCACTGCCCCGGCCTCCAATATCTTTTGAATCATATATATTGTTAATGTTTCCAAGGTAAAAGTGCTACTTTGCCATACAGGAAGAACCCTAGTGGCTTGCTTTGTGTGTGTAAGGTGTGTGTGTGTGTGTGTGTGTGTGTGTGTGTGTGTGTGTGTGTGTGTGTATGTGTGTATGTATGTATTATATGCGTGTAAGGCGTGCTAAGGCCCTCCTGTGGCTAGCTAGTTCTGCTGAGGTTTTCTTGTGGATTAAAAGAGGTGATGATGGTCTGGTCTCCACTCTCTGGAAAGAAAAAGGAAGGTCTGTCTTCCTTGCTGATCTTTTAAAGAGTTACTAAGGCATAAAGCATGAGGTAACCTGGGGACACGACCACAGACACTTTGGCCATCTCTCTGTCATAAAAAATAATTCCAGTGACTAATGCTAAAAAAAATCTGGCCAGGAAATTTCATTTAAAAAGCTTCAATTATTCTTTGTGTTAGCATTTGTGCTTCATATTTAGTCCACTCATTGATGGTAGTCATCTGTTTTACTTTTTCATTAAGTCAGTATGGTTCTTAAAAGATGAAACTTTCTAGAAAGATTGTGTTCTCTAGAGGCTGTGTTAATTTTCCTTTTGATATTAATATGATATTAATATTCAGCGTTGTTTCCTGGTGAGCAACCAGTTATACTAGAGAGGTGCTCTGGGGACAGTTACTAACTAGACACTTAGACAGTGATTCCAAAGTCACACTAAGGACTGTGTTAACTGGAGTAGATAGATGGTCAGATGATGTCAGTGACAAGTTTGGGTTTTGTCTAACCAAGCTTAATTGTCATACTAAGTTAAATAAAAACCCTTTTTTGAACCTATAGTTTTTTTTTTTCTTCCCTTGTGTGTTCTCAGGATTTGCGGGAATAAGTTTGTTAAATCATTCACTAAAAGAATGACTGAATTTTAAAAGGAATAAAACCTTAAATGTGTACATATCGCCACCAAGTGGGGGAAAAAAGCATTGCTTGTCAATTGAGAGATGCTAAAAAAGAGAAAGAAAAAGAAAGACCACATGTTTTACAGGATTCATTTTATAGCAGCTGTTAAAAGTCAGTTTCAAACACAGAAATGCACCTTAATTTTTCTTCGGTTAACTATTTGGGCATTTATTTCTCACTCCCTTTAATTCCCTTTGTCTTCATTTTTGTGTATATGTTTATATTTCATCTGATAATTGTGTCACAACTGAGCTGTGTGGAAATAAAGTTTTAGTTCATTTACTTTTAGGAATGACAGTTTGGGGACGTTAACGCTGTGATTTCACCTGCATCTTACAAAAGAATCTGTGTTTTAATTCTGATGAATTTATTTTCTTTTTTCTTTTTTTTTCCAGAGCTGAGGACCGAACTCAGGGCCTTGTGCTTGCTAGGCAAGCGCTCTACCACTGAGCTAAATCCCCAAACCCAAATTTATTTTCTTTTGTTAGTTATTTTGAATAATTCTAGTGGTTATAGAAAAATAAACAGGGATCACTCACAGGCTATTGTAAGAATCTTCATTTTTCTTATTTATTGTATGCTTGAAAAACTTTCAAGGTAGAATCTTGATCAGTTTTTTGGGGGGGGGTTGTTTGTTGTTTTGGGTGGTTTTGTTTTGAGACAAGGTCTCTCTATAGCCTTGGTTGTGCTGTTCTGGAACTCATTACATAGACCAGGTTGGCCTCAAACTCACAGATCTGTCTGCCTCTGCCTGTGAATGCTCAGATTAAAGGCATGGACCACTGTCTTAGGGTTTCTTTTGCTGTGAAGGGACACCATGACCACAGCAACTATTATAAAGAAAAACATTTAATTGGGGCTGGCTTACAGTTTCAGAGGTTTAGTCCATTTTTGTCATGGTAAGAAGCATGGCAGCAGGCAGGCAGACATGGTGCTCGAGGAGCTGAGAGTTCTACTGTGTGTGTGTGTGTGTATGTGTGTGTGTGTGTGTGTGTGTGTGTGTGTGTGTGTTTTCGAGACAGGGTTTCTCTGTGTAACAGCCCTAGCATCCACTTTGTAGACCAGACTGGCTTCAAACTCACAGGAGTTCTACATCTTGATCCACAGGCAGCAGAAGGAGACTGTGTGCCACACTTGGCACAGCTGGAGCGTCTGAGACCCACAGTTGACACACTACCTCCTAATAATGCCACTCCCTATGGGCCAAGTATTCAGACACAGGAGTCCTATGGGGGACATTCCTATTCAGACCACAGTAGCCACCATGCCTGGTTTTGATTAGTGTTTTATAAGAAGAACTTTTAGTCTGTTTGACTAATTTGGGTTTGTTTTATTTGTTGTTGTTTTTTATTTTTTCGAGGCAGGGTTTCTCTGCTGTTCTGGGACTCACTTTGTAGATCAGGCTGGCCTTGAACTCACAGAGATCTGCTTCCCTCTACCTCCCAAGTACTGGGTGCCCGGCTTGTTTGACTAATTTTTGCCATTAGTTTCTGTATTTTGTTACAGTGCTATTGTGAATACCTAGAACACGCACTCTTTTATCATTTCAGTGTACCATTCCTTTATCTTTTCACTGTGTGTATAGTCTTCAGATGTGAAATAAAAGTACACTTTGTGGTGATTCATTGAAACTTGACTACTACATTTGGTATATTCTCTAAAAGCATAGTCATTCACATTTGAAAAGGTCAATTCACCAAGGAGCTTTTAATAATCAGTGTCCAATAAAATACCAACATGGGATGAAGTTCCTGAGAGTGCATTAGCCTAGGTATATGGGATATATAAAGCTATGCATTTGGGGGCCAGTGCCATTTAAGGCCTGAAAGATCACTGGTCTAGACATAAACTGAACCCATTCTGAAACATGCCCAGCCAGTATAGGCATCCCTTCAGACTTGAAGTGACATGGACCTGGGCCCAGTACCTTGGCTGTGACCTTGCTGTCTGGTCTCAAGTATGAGCATGAAAGCTCCTCTTGTTTTGTGTTGGTTAATTAGATATTACAGAAACACTGCTGAGGCCTTCTGCTCTACTCCACACTGTTTCCTCTCCAGGACACACTGAATCTACTCAACCTCTATTTGCCCCAGCTTCCTCTCTCTGGTTGATCCCCTTCTTCTAACCAGCCACTAATACTGCTTCAGTATTTCCGCTTTCTTTCCTTTAGATGCTGCAAAGTTAACCTCCTTAGGGAAGTTTTCCGTAGCCACCTCAGGCAGTCCACATTGTAGGCACCCTATCCTGGCTTCATTTTTCTAAGTATGTATTGCTAGCTAACAGAGTCTCTATTTTTAAACCCATTTGTTTTTCTTGTCTCTCTCCTATTAGAGTATAAGTTCCATAGTGGTAGGAACTTTGTTTGATTTTGTTTATTTTTATTACTGTATTCCTGGTACCTGGAGGATAGAATAAGTAATTTGTAGAACTAATAGATACTGAATAATCTCAGCTCAATTCTTGTAAGATACGTGTGTCAATTACTTGGAAAGTCATCTGATTAGAGTTGAGAAAAGGTACCAGTGCACATTTGGAGTCTGTTCACTACATACTATTGTTGATTTGCTCAAGAGGAAGCAAACTGCTTATCCCCCAAACGACCTGAAACTGTATGCATAGGCACATGCTTTTTTCTTTTTTTCTTTTTCTTTCTTCTTCTTCTTCTTCTTTTTTTTTAGTTTGTTTGTTTTGTTTTGATTTTAGTTTTGTTTGGTTTTTGGTTTTGGTTTGAGGCAGGGTCTCACTATATAGCTCTAGTTGTCCTGGAACTCGCTATGTAGATAGACCAGGCTGGCCTTGAACTCACAGAGATCTGCCTGTCTCTGCCTCCTGGGTGCTGGGATTAAAGGTGTGTGCCACTGTGTTCACCCAGCCACATAATTTATTTTCTTTAGTCTGGGTTTCAGGTACAATTTGATTTCCAGTATCAATTGACTGGAAGATGTCACTGGCCAGTAGGAGGCCCATGTACTGCTAGTTCAGTAGCGTGAATAGGTGCATGTCCGCCCGCTTTCTTATAATTGAAGCTTGGCACGGGTAGTTGATTATTCTTACAGTTAGGCTGTTTTGCTTATAGTGAAATTAGCAGAATCAAACATTTTTCTGACTTCATAACTACAAAAAGTAGGAATTACCATGAGGGCCTTTTGTTTTAAGGAAAAGGGGAAAGAAGCTAGTTATTTGGGTAAAAGATATTCCTGCCTGTTAATTATATACCTGATTCATTCATTTATGCTATTTGCCTAGCTAGTATAGTCATTTGAGTGTTCAGGCACCTTAAAGAGACAGGACACAATGTTTTAAGGTATGTACATGTCACTAGGCAAAAGCACATTATATGTCATTGAGCAAGCACATTATGCTCTACATAAGGGATGAATTCATAGTTTGAACTTAGCTTTTTGATGGTTAGGTTAAGACAAAGTCATTTTATATGGAAGGAACTTGGGAAGCTTTTTTTGGCACACAGCCCAACAAATCTGTTAGTAGTCATGAGCTGAAAGAATACAGTGTATTTGTTCTTTTGGTTCAAGTTGTTTCCCAATCATACATACTAGGTGTTCAGGCTAAGATACATAAAACATGGACGAGTTGTAGAGCTCATATCAAGTAGCCTATTTTCTCTTTTTTCTTAGTTACCTCACTTGAGGTATTGCCTTAATGCTATTTTCCAAGTGAGTTGCCAAATAAAGTTAAATGTAATATACTGAGAATAGCATTAAAATTAATGATGCTGTTATCTTGACTTGAACTTAATTAGTAATCACAGATTCTGTGGTGATATTGTACTTTGTTTCTTGCAATTGCCAAATTCCAATAGAGTAGCTCAGAGCCTTGAGCTGTGAGAATTCAAAGGTAAGCTGCTTAAAGCAAGACTAATCTAACTAAAGGTATAACTCTTCGAATTTATTAGAACAGATAAGAAAATCTTTATTTCATTCCTTTTGACATGATTTGCTTTATAGATAACTTCACCAAAATGCTTTGTTAGGAATGAACATAGTACATTGAAGTATGATTTTGAATTCATATATTTAAAAAAATGAAGTATGATCTTGAATTTAATTCCCCCCCCCCTTTTTTTTAACAGCTTTTTTTGCCCTCCTCCTTGTGTGTATCTTATGGGCAGTGGTTGGAAGAAAAAAAAAGAACAAATGGAACGAGATGGTTGCTCGGAACAAGAGTCTCAACCTTGTGCATTTATTGGAATAGGAAATAGTGACCAAGAAATGCAGCAGCTGAACTTGGAAGGGAAGGTAATTTTTTTCCTAATGTTCACTATTTTCCCTTAATATGTAGAAAATGGTTCTGATCCGAGTGACTACCTGGTATCTTAAGTTCATATAAAAGCTATTCCTTATTTAGTAGCTCTTTGTTGGCTAGCGTGGTGTTTATGTTTTCTATTTGACATTAGGATAGGATGGCCTATGATGTTGAGGGTGGTGAGCTAGGAGTTAGCATTCTTAATCACATTTAGTCATGTTCAGAGAGTACTAAGAAGCCTTAAAGCTAACCTTCATATCTGGCTATTTATATGTCATTATGTTTTTATAGTTTTTAATCAATAAGGCATGTTGACCATGGATTAAAAACTATAAATGGTAAAATTGGTATAATGTTTATTGCAATAGTAAATGCTTATTGTAAAAGAAAATAGAGCAGTAAAACCATTTTAAATTATGACTGTTGAACTTAAAAATATTTTATAGAAGGGTTGATCTATTCTCCTGTTACTATAATTCCTGGAGATACATACAGTACACTCTGCACCTAGACATTCAATTCTTTAATGAGTGAATGGGTAATAAAAAGCCAAGGATCTAGCTACCAGTATGTGTAACTGTGTTGGTTGAACTTCATTCTCATTTTAATCAGTTCTAGCTTTCAATCATTTTCCCTTCCAGTAAGATAATACTAAACCAACCAACCAATAGCATCATTGATTGTGTCCCCTGGGATACTGATACTAAACTCCCCCCGCCCCCCCAGCTGCCTCAGCATGAAGACCTTCCTTCTGTCCTATATTAGACCTTGTTACACAAGTCCTGGACATTGGTAGGATGGAAGCACACATGTGCATGTGAGGAGGTAAAGGACTGCGCAAAGGAGTCTGTCTGTTTTCTGCTTTTACCATGAAGGACCCAGGGGGTGCTCTGAAGGCTTGGCAGCAAGTGCCTTTCCTCACTGAGCTATCCCACCAACTTTTGTTCACCTGTTCTATTTATGCTAGACAGTATCTTCTATTTCTTGATGCAGATTAAACCCCATCACGTAAGCACTCAAAATTAAGTGCCCTTTTCTTAGGCCTTCTCATGAGGATGTAGCTACCTTGTTTACATCCACATCTCATTTTTGTTCTGTGATGATCTGCTTTGGCACATTGACTTTATCGTATGTTCCAAAGTTGAACAGTTCCAGATTTAACCTTTAGCTAGTATTTAAAAACTACGGTGGGCCTGTGTATGTACCCAAGGATGCCATATCTCAGTACATAAGAGAACCACTGCAAAGGGCTATTGTAGTTTGCTTTTATTACTGTTGTCTGATTTTGTCTTTTACACAGCAAGGCCTTTCGAAATTTAGAATATTCAATATCACATTTAAATTTTCTAATAGAGACAAACTATTGCAGTATTTTTATCTGCTACTAACAGTACATATTAGTAAATTTTAAGGATAAAAGCCTAGAATTCATTAACTACTTTCTGGTGAGTGGTACTCATTTTGTTTTATTTTATTTTATTTTATTTTATTTTATTTTATTTTATTTTATTTATTTTGGTTTTTCGAGACAGGGTTTCTCTGTGTAGCTTTGCGCCTTTCCTGGAACTCACTTGGTAGTCCAGGCTGGCCTCGAACTCACAGAGATCCGCCTGGCTCTGCCTCCCGAGTGCTGGGATTAAAGACGTGCGCCACCACCGCCCGGCGGTACTCATTTTAAAAGGTGCACATTTTAAAAGGAGCACATAGAAGTAGTTGAAATAAGTTTTGGACATCATTTACCCAGTTTGGTAAAGGAGGGTCAGTATTTTGGCCTGGGCCCCTACAGTTCACAATGATCAAGGGAATAGAGAGAGTTTTAGATCCATTACATACAGGTGAAGCAGTAGCATTTCAAAGTACTACTGCTTTTCTGCAAGTGAGTGTTTTCTCTTATACTTTTAAACTTGGTTCTTTTGGTAATGGTATGATAAACAGAATTTCTTTGTTTTTTTGTATTTTTGAGACAGGGTTTCTCTGTGTAGCTTTGGAGCCTGTCCTGGAACTTGCTATAGACCAGACTGGCCTCAAACTCACAGAGATCCACCTGCCTCTGCCTCCCAAGTGCTGGGATTAAAGGCATGCACCACCACCGCTTGGCTAAATTTATCTATTTTTAAAATAATTCTTCAGTATATTCTTGAAGATACCTAAGATATTTAATGCTCCCATTCAGTCTAGCACTGTTACCACAGCATTTAGTCATAGAAAAAGAAACATTGTATGAGCTAGTTTGAAAACTGTAACCAAAAGTTTTTTTACATAATTCTACTAAATTGTGTTAGCCTTACTACTTTCCTTGCAGGTAATCATCAGTTGTTTTTAAGTACAAAAATCAAATAATTGCTGTAACATTGAATGTTGATTCTGTGAAACGTGAAGCTATATAAAACAAAGACTTTAAAGAAAGTAAATATGGATCATAGGGGATATTTTTGGTTTTTTTAGAGTAAATGTTGTAGTCAATTTTGTATATAACTAAAACTTGAGGTATTCAAATTAATGCTTTTGTGGTAGAATGCCTTTGTGGTAAGCGTATTTATTGCAGATATGTGGAAGAGTCTTGGCCTATGTTGTGTGTTCTCCAGCTCTTGGTCCAGATGGACCTGTAGGAGCCAACCACATCCACCCTCCTGGATTCTCACCCACAGTTACACTTGAAAGACCAAGACCTCAAGCACCACTTTCTTTGTCCACAGCTGCCAGAGCTTGCCTCCTAGATACTTGGCTTATTTTTTGTGCCGCTTTTTTTGAGTTGACTTAGGCAATGCTTTTCCTCTGCTTCCTGTACTAGGTGGACTTGAGTTGAGGAACTAGAATGATGGATATAATAGTGTTCTAACTATCCTGAGGACAGGTTTGTTAATGGTTATAATATTCAGCTCCCACAACTGAACACTGAGATCCACCTTCATGTCCAGCTCCAGAGGAGTCTAGGAGACACTGGGCTCAAGTCCAGCTGTCTGGATTAAGCTTCCTCCTCTTGGCATCTAAGCCGAGTTTGGTCTGTCCATGCTGACCTCTGTCTTCAGAAGAGGCTCACCTTTCATGAGCATAGCATTTCCCATTGTTTGTCTTGAAAATGTCTTAAAGATTTCTTTAGAGGCAATGTTAACAGTTTATTGGGTGATCTATCAGAGTGATATCATTCATACTGGGTCAAATGTAGCCACACCTTTCTGAGCTGAAGATGCATAACCCTAAGTGTTTGCTGCTATTAACACCGCTTTTCTTGTCTTTCACAGAACTACTGCACAGCCAAAACATTGTACATATCTGATTCAGACAAGAGAAAACACTTCATGCTGTCTGTAAAGATGTTCTATGGCAACAGCGATGACATTGGTGTGTTCCTCAGCAAGCGGATAAAAGTCATCTCTAAACCTTCCAAAAAGAAGCAGTCATTGAAAAACGCTGATTGTATGTATGCTTGAGTTTCCTTTTTTTTTTTTTTTTTTTTAAAGATTTTATTTATTATGTATACAGCATGTATGACTGCAGGCCGGAAGAGGGCACCAGATCTCATTACAGGTGGTTGTGAGCCACCATGTGGTTGCTGGGAATTGAACTCAGGACCTCTGGAAGAGCAGCTAATGCTCTTAACCTCTGAGCCATCTCTCCAGCCCGAGTTTCCTTCTTTGTTCCCAATTCTCACATCACATTAACAAGACAAACTTTGAAACTTCAAGGTGGTTCTGTCAAGAGCTAGGTCATTGTTTACTACTATTTTTCTTGGCCTTGCTGTGTTTTAAATTTAAGTGTAAATAAGTAGCATCTGGCCTAATGAAGTGATTCATTCTCAGTTAGTGTTCTGAGAATCTCAGTTCCTTTTTTAGGATTACCTTGGAGTGGTTATTCTTAACTGTTCCGGGGATATGGAGGGAATTTTCTCCTTTTGTCACACTGACTGGGAGGGAAAATAAATGTTAAGCACCTGACCCTGTGGGCCAGTGATGCTAAATGTCCTACAACACCTAAGGTAATTTCTGTTCCAAAAGAATCTGTCCTTCCAGAATGACAGACGTTTTCATTTCAAAAAACAGTGTGTGCTCTGGAAAGCCAGGTAAGACACTAATCCAAATGGCTAAAGGTCTCCACAGCACAGACGACTAGCTCCCTGGCAGATCGTTCACCTACCAAGGCTGTGTACCGTCTGTGTGAGTCTGCATTTCAACACATTTGAAATGGGTTGGCTGGCTTCTTTAAGTTTTTGTTGTGTCAAGTTTGAAGTTGATACAAAAAGAAAGTAGCATGATGCAGCAATCGCCACAACCTCAGTAATGTCACCAATTCTGTTTGATGGTCGGTCACCAGCAGCACCTCTTCCCTTTCTAACTGCCAGAATATTTTCTTGGAACTCTCGAGCTGCCTGTCTGTCCTTTCAACTGAGGTTTCTGTAATAGTGACTCTTAATGTGTGGCTTTTGCCTTTTTTTTTTTTTTTTTAAGCATATCATGTAACACAAATCTTAAAAGATCTTATTAATTAAAAAAACAAAAACCCGGAGCCAGATATTGGGATGAAAGCAGAAATATCAGAGAAACAGAACGAGCCACAGCCAACCTCACCTGGCCGACTCCTCAGCCGATCCTGTTTCCACAAATCCTCAGACTGAAAGCCTCTTGAGTCCTCACCCCTGAGGGTCTCAGTTGAACGGCTGCTTAGTTCCTGTCTCTCCATGCTTTATATACCATGCTTTATATACCGTTCTCCACCCAGCCTTTTCCTGGGGTTAAAGACGTGTGTACTTT